>JAECUM010001579.1:0-217444 GCA_016617855.1 Megalonaias nervosa | reverse complement strand
AGTTTCTTTAGATGGTGCGGTGATGCATGGACACCATCGCGGATGGGTGAAAAATATATACCTAGGTATATTATATTGGACGAGATATGCACGGTGTCGTTAGAAACACTAAAAACATTTCTTGAATGGTTATTGACAAAGAATACTGCTGTGATTATGTGTGGCGATCATGGTCAACCACCACCCTTTGTTGGACAGTCTCCACATGAATGGCTAAAGAATAATGTAGATTATTATGAAGAAATACATGATGACCATAGAGCTATTGATGAGCCGCTGAAAGAGTTTAAAAGATTAATCAGACTACAGCCAGATAAAATACAATGTGAGATAATGCGTAAAGTAATTTCAGAGACAACTATGAATGATTTTTGGATTTTATGGAGACCTGCTGATTTGATAGTCGCAAGTAGAAAGATAGTTCGTGATGAACTGCAAAAGAAATTATTTACGTTACATAAAGAAAAGTTTCCGGATCTACATGTACCTTTGTGTTATCACCCATCAGATACTCGACGACAGAATATTGAAGTTGAAATACCAGGTGCCTTGGTTCCACCAAGGGTACAGAATCTTGTCTTGAATGATATCGTGTTGGTTGCTGTTCATGTTGTTGAGAGCGCGTTGAACATGGATAAATCGCCATGGACGTTAGGATACGCTATAACAATTCACTCGTCGCAGGGATTAACTATAACTGATACTAGAATCTGGATTGTAGATGATCGTATTGAATGGTCGAATTTAGTCTATCTCGCCGTATCTCGAGTCAGGAGAATATCGCAACTGCGTAGGGTTATTGTAGATTACGTAATAACTGAAGAAATAACTAACAATGTCGATATCAATAAAAAATTAGTCAGCTATAAACAGTGTGACAAAAAAAAAAATAAGCGTGACTTTGATCTTGATGCTGAATTTATTATAACACTAAAACAACTACAGAATAATCATTGCGCAAGTTGCAACTGTAATATGTCATGGCAGTATTCGAATAATAATCCAAGACAATTTACCGTAGACAGAATTAATAGTGATCTCGGTCATACACGTGATAATGTGATGCTGACCTGTCTCGAGTGTAATCGACGTCGAGGCTCTGGATGTTTACAAAATTGAGCTTAGTGGTAATTGCGTATCCTCAGGAATTACTTGCAATTGTTCACGTACAAATCCACGTTGAGGGGCTGTAGAATCTAGTCTGTAGATTGGAGGTCTACCAGTGGATCTTACCACGCTAGAAATTTTATGTGTAGTCACGCTCCAGATAGGATCGGTTGCTCTTTTTTACCACCTTCAAGTTCGCCAGGTTCATATAAATATCTTACAGTTACATTACCTAATACTGGTTGAGAGAAAGATTCACGTCGTTGTCCGTTATAGCTACGGGGTATATATATTTTTTTGATCGCATTAGAAGGTTTCATGGAAGTTGCACGAGTAATTTCATTATTCAACGCAGTTATCACACTCGGTAATCTTGCAACCCATTCACGAAGATCTATCCTTAAAGTCAGTAGATATTTCCTTTGCATATTGGTATCCAAATAACCGCTCAGCAAGTGTTCTATTAAATCGTTCAACGATTGCCTGATCACGATGAATTTCAGTATGTCCTCGTCTAATTTTAACGTTATGTTTCTTCATCAACGATGATACTGCTCCAAGAAATTCTTTACCAGGATCAACTTGTAATAACCGTAGCCATCGTAGACCACCACGTTGATAAATGCGTTCAAACGCAGATGCAACTTCAGATGCTGTCTTTGTTGATAATGGCTCCGCTTCTTTGTATCTACTCGCAACATCAACGACAGTTAACGCATATCTATACGTGTAGTGACGTCTACGTGTTTTAATGGTATCGTGTGGTAAAAATAAAATATCTGCTTGATGAACTTCATTAGGAACGCTAACATCAAAATGCGTGTATTGAATTCTTTTAGGTGGACTTAGGAAGATTTGCCATATTGCCTGTCGTGCTAACCATGATGCAGCAACATCACGTGAACTTTTGCTGCTTAGGCGAGTTTACTAATCGCTGCTTTACCTCTCCAATACCTTCTCGGGGAATAATAAACAGATTCCATTATGATAGTTATATAATTAATTACCAGCCCCTAGCACTAGTTTACCTCTCATAGGAGTTTTTACTAGAAAACTAGCGAGAGATTCTCTGAGAGATTTATTAGGTATAGAATTTAATGCGTGAATCAATTTCACATCTGCGAGATGTCGTTGTTGCAAATCTGGACTTCTATAAGCAACATCATGAATGTGACATGCTTGATCAATCTTATTTACTGGATACTCTCCTGGTTTTGGCTGATCTCGTTCGTCAAGTAGGATATCGAGACGGGTTCCTGGACCACAATAATTATATCCGGGTAAATGTTTCTCACCGGGGTATTTAGCCCATGGAGTTCCTGGTAATTTCCTAACGAAGCAGCAATATCCCCCCCCCCCCACCTGTTTTTGTTCCTGACTTAGTCATGGAGACAAATTTGTATTTCTTGGTGCCACATTTCACACACTTACCTGTAAGTGCTCGTCTTTTATTTTTTGTTGTTATTGTCGTTAATTCAGTAGTAGGTGTAGATGCTCTGCATCGAACACAATATAGACTCATATTATTTATTATATGGATATAATTGACTTTTCTGCGACACGAAAACAAGAGCCAGTAAAGCACCATCCAGCGTTACCAAATTCTATCAGAATGATTATAATAGGTCCGTCCGGAAGTGGGAAGACGCAATTACTGCTTAATCTGATAATGAGATGGCTGAAGTGGGATAAATTGTATTTAATAGCGCCATCTGTAGATGATCAGCGATGTTACGAAGTACTTAAAGATTTTAATGAAAACGCAAAATTGTTGCATGAAGACAGTGAAGTCATAGACTTTATTACTGATATTGATGAAGCGCCATCTGTAGATGATCTGGATGGATTCATTAATAACCTCGTGGTATACGATGATGTCATGCTGGACAAACAATCCAATCCAGCTCGGATATTTTCACGAGGCCGTCACAAAAACACGGACGTGATTTATGTTACACAGCGTTATACACAAATTCCAAAAGTGATCAGGGATAACTGTAACATTTTAGTTGTGTTCAACGGAGTTGATAATCATACGCTGCAAAATATTTATTATACTTGGTGTTCTGGGGACATGGACATCAACAAATTTAAAAATTTCTTTTCAAAAGCACAAGCTGCTCCCTTTGGTTTTGTAACGATAAATTTACATGATCCGAGGTCAAGATATCGCAACGGACTTGATACAATTTTTGGATAAAAATCATAGCAGCAGGGAGGGTGAATGACATACGCGTAGTGACCAGCACGTGAAAAAATCAGAAAAAAATCTGGTCAATTAGAGAAGTTTTCATTATTAAGGCAAAAACTCTTTTCAAAAATAGGGTCTCTGTAAAGTTTTAGGGTTCACCCTCCCTGCTGCTGCACGTGATTAATATAATCAGTTCTAAATGCAGCAATTCCATCATTGATTGTCGTTAACGAAGTCGTTATTGGAATTTCCTTATCGTCGACGTATTTCTTCGTTGCAGCGTCAAAATCTGTTTCTGTTGTTCTGAGATTATTAATACCATTATTATTCATGTCGAGAAATGCACGCATTATACCACTGCGCACTGACACGTATTTGGATTCTTGATCATCGACGTATTTTTTTGTTGCTGCGTCTGTATCCGAGGTTGGATCTCCAAGATACGTAATTTTTCTTCCTGACATAATAATGTCACCGGTAAATACATCACCAGTTTTCTTAACATAATCGTTAACCGACTTACCGGAATCCTGTATTTTACCTTGATCAGTAAAAGTAACGATATTATTAACAACCGCGTTGGGAATTCGTACAAGTACATCTAGTAGTTGTATGTTACTCGTTTTTAATCGTCCTTGTTTGTCCTGAAAAACGATGACTTCATTTTGATCCACACTTGTGATATTTAATAAATCATCGATTTCATTTCTGAGCTGATCAAGAGTTGCATATTTAGATAAATCGACTTTCTTCTGATCTTTGCGAGTGGATCTTCCATAAATATCTACCATTATATTTACTGATATCTGTTTAAGTGTTATGACGTAGTGTAGTGAACGCGTGCACGACTTTATGAGGTGGTGCTGTTGATTTTGATACAGCATCAAGCACAGCGAGGGTTTCACGACCGCATATTGGAGGATCAGTTATTTTTTTGTGTTGGTAGCGTTGAATACCAGATTGGAATATCGCCGGTAACGTACTCTAAAAATTCTTTTGGTGGTGCTAATCCATACGAATCGAAATAAATAATTCCACGTGGATCAATTGCATATCCGACCCAGTGTGTGCCTGGGCCAGAGTTTTTATCCAGATTAATGATACCGGTTTCAATATTGTTTGGTTTTTTTGGCAATTGATCGCGCATAAAAACACCTCTGAAGTGTTTTTATTTTTAGTTGCTTAGCAGCATTAAGTAAATCAAAATTGGACATAGGTGACATTAGTAAACTGTCCCGGGAAGTCTTAGACCCTTTCCGTACCACGAATACGGGGTTCCTGGTAATCTTAGACCCTTTCCGTACCACGAATACGGGGTTCCTGGTAGTCTTAAACTGCTTCCCTTTTTTTTGATTCCTTGTCCGGTTGCTTTCTTTAACGCCATTCCAACAGCAGTTCCAACAGCACCTAATGCAGCTGCTTTTGCAACAGCTGGGGCTGCAGCTACTATTAATGCTGGTATAGCTGCGAGAAGTGGAAATATACCACCCGATTTAGCAATATCTTTGATGGCGCCCGCAGAAAGATTAAGTTTTATACTTTTATTTGATTTTTTAGCGTCATTGAAGTTTTTGAACTGACGCTCGGTCAACGATAATTTATTTGCACCGGTCATCTGTTCTCGCTTTAGCGATATTTTTATTCCACAGTTATTTTTTGATGCTGATTGCAGCTTTTTAATCTGACCAGGAGTCAGACTCACACTAACGTGATGATATGACAATTATAATATTATGAACGATCTAATTACATGTTTAGAAGATATTTTACATATTTTCTACTGGAGCATCAATAACTCTCATGCGACCACCAACACCTTCGAGTAACATCGATTTATCGCTGAGTATAACTGCGATTGCTCTGTAATTAGGAATAGCTCCAGCATCTCTATTAACACGAGCTCGAAAATGTATATCAACTTCTGATTGTCTGGTTAAATCTAAATGTTCTAGTGAAAAGTAATAAATCGGATACAGCGTTGTAAAATCTAACTGTGATATTTGTAAACCAGTATCAATATTTTGATCACGTCCCATGAATGTCATTAATCGATGATATGCACGTGCTACATGATTTTCATCGAAATTCAGTAATATATCTTCGGATGGTTCTTGATGTCCATTTATCCTTAATGAAACCTCAGAAACACCAAGATTGTCAAATACCATAATATTATGTGTTTGCGAGTTTACTCGTGCAGTATTTTGAAACGCAATAAATATATGTCTTGGTGCAGAAACACCTTGCTGTGATGTTATTTGCCATGTGAATAAACCATTAATAGCGCTCTGCACAACATCTGTAGTTGTTGTTAACCATGATAACATCGATTTACCGCCTTGACTCATAAAAGATAGCAACCGGTCTTCTTCAGATATTGACGGAGTCATCACTGGCATCCACAGGGAAAGTTTTGTTAGTAATACTTTACCAGGATCACCAATGGGTCTCCATAATGCATCATCGTCTGTACCTTTTCGTACGAGTACAACTGTATGCTTAGCTCCAAAAATGACTTTTCTAACATTTCTACAGAATCCAAAGATATGTGACAGTGGAATTGCACATGAAAATACTCTTCTGTTACCTTTCAGCATTGATAGACGGGCTGCAAATCCTAAGTTAAAATTTGCATTCATCGATACGACTTCGGTTCCAGCTGCATTTAATGTTACATTTCTATTATCAGGGTGGTCAGAAGTATCCTTTGAGAACATCATTGATGGACCAGCTGATTTTGAATAATCATCGCTATATCGTGCAAGACCCAATATCGTCGTGGCAACATCAACATCCTTCTGGATTGATTCAATATTTTTTCCGTCAATCATGTACGTGGCGCTGTCAAATAACGCCATAATACCGTTATTAACAAAACCAATTCTAACATCAGCGACGTATTCAGTATTATCATCTTTTAAAATTTCACCTTCGACTTCAATAAATGCCTCAGCGGGTAGAAAATACCTACTTGTATCCTGAACCTGTAGTTCGATTCGTCCACGCTGATTTGGCATTCGTGCGTCATAAGAATAATACTGATAATCACGCACAGACTCATCTTTGAGAACTGGTGCATCCATGTCAAACGCGGGATCAGATATGCGCTTAAACATCTTTATTATTATCGTCTTCGTCTAACACGAAGACCACTCCTCGAAGTGAGACCACTTCCTGCTATCAGACTAGCGGTTATATTTTTTTCCTTTTCCGACATTGGTACATCAGCCAACTCCGCTAGTTTTTGATTAGCGGCTTGATTTATTATTTTACTTACACTTGCTGGCATCACTTCAGTGCTGGCCAATTTCACAGGTTGAGGTCGGGTCGCTTGTGGTCTGCGTATTAATCTTGATAGTCTATCTTTGATTGCTGAAAACGCTTTACTAGCGAGATTACCAACAGCGCTTATATCTTTTTCACGAACAACATCAATAGCTTTCATTCCTAGCTGCTTTGCAATCGGTATTGCTTTTGGGGCTATTCTTCTAAACAGACCCTGAACAACATCACCTAGTCCATCTCCGTAGGTCGTTTTGTATACCGGTAATCGAGAGTTTATTACCCTGACCATGGTAGGTCCACGTTGAGTACCATGCACGATCATTTTGTTATTAAATGACTTTATCACTAATTGTATCTAATCACTGTGGTAGTCATAAGTGACATCGTCACTGATTTCATTAATGAGAGACCGATATACATTAATATCCATGATACCGCCTGTAAATAATCGTTTGCAAATATCAGCTGCTTCATTAATTATTTCTGGGGAATTATTACCAGCTCGTTTTCCTCCAATGAGGATTTCTAGTCGATCGACATCAGCAAGGACATTATTGGGACAAGTAATAAGGCCACTTCCTAGACCACCTCCAGTTGCTTCGGGGGCGTCTTGAAATTCTTCTTCTTTCTCTTTACTTGATTTCGATTTTTTCTTTTTACTTGATTTCGGTGGTGTTTTTGGTGAATCTGGATAATCACGAAGTGATTGCTCAAATGGTTTTGGATCTTTTTGTTTTGGTGGTGCTTCTTGTTGTTGTTTTGGAGATTTTTGTTTCTTTTGTTCTTTCTCCTCTCTTCTTGATTGAATTAATTTATTAATTTCTTTATCATAATACTTATATAATGGATCATTATCTCTAGCTTGTTCAACATCCATACGTATACGATATAAATATTTTTGCCATTGTTCACTGGTTTTAATATCTTTTGCGTGTTCAGGTTTCATTAATTTATCTCTTCGACTAAAACTATCCAAAGCAAATTTAGCTAATTGTTGTAGGTCAATGGTATTAATTGTCTTAATAGTTTCTTCATCAAATTTATTTATCAATTCAGCAGTACTTATTACACGACTCTTTTGTTCAGGGGCTAGTGCTTCAGCACCTTCTTCTTCCTGGTCTGCATCTTCAGGTTGATCTTCATCATCAGGTATTTCCGGGACTGGCATCGCAGCAGCTATTTCGGCTGGAAGTTTTTCAAGAATTTTTTTTGTTTTCTTAGTTCTTCTTGCTATTTTTCCAGTTTCTTCAGCGGTTTTTTCTAACACAGGTTGAATACCTTTAGTGGTCTCAGTGATAGGTTTAAATAATTTTTTTGTATCCTCCTCAAATTCCATCTGATACTTCTGACGCGATTGTAGTTATTGCTTAACAGAATCACGAACAGGTAGATATATTTTAATTGCCTCTAGTCGCTCTCGAGCTAATTTAGCTGAATGTGGTTCTTCAATACTCATTATTGATAATATCTATAATGGCTGTTTAATTTATAGCAGCAAAGAGGGTGAACGACATACGCGTAGTGACCAGCACGTGAAAAAATCAGAAAAAATCTGGTTAATTAGAGAAGTTTTTACTGTTAAGGCAAAAACTTTTTTTTCAGCCTTCGTAGGAACCCTTAAATTTCAAAAATAAGGTCTCTACAAAAATGTAGGGTCCACCCTCTCTGCTGCTCGGGCACTTGTGATTGTTGCGTTTTTGCACCACATACTCCGCGGCCTCCGCGGCTTCAGTAGCGATAGCAGAGGCGAGACGACGTTTCTTTCTCAGTGCGAAAACGGTTTCATTCATACGAGTTAACTATCGCAAGGATGGCGGCTTATCTTGCTCCTCTGGGTATTCGGATATTGTGCTCGCGCTAATTGTCTCAGGTGTTTTACTGTTGTTGTTGTTGCTTGCCCCAAAAATTCACCATGACTGTCTCAGAGCATGAGCGCATGCAGCATAGGTCAAGGGGGGGGGGGTGCATGTGCGAAGTGCGCGATGCACACAGGCGCCGCCGCACCGGGTGACACCATACTGTCGGACTATATCACCATACTGTCTGAGTATATTATCTCTCTCTCTCTCTCTCTCTCTCTCTCTCTCTCTCTCTCTCTGTACAGGATTTTCGTTTCTACACTCACTACAAACTAGAGTAGTACAAAAGGGGGGCTATTTGACCGTATTCGTTGCCCTACGGGACCACGGACAGCCGAACAAGACTCTAACCCACTTAATTTGCTCACCCGCGTCACGTGTATTTGCACCTGGAGGCTCCACCTCCAGCGGGACAAAAAAGCGAACCACAGACAACGATCCACGTAGGGGATAACTTGTCTTGGGGGTTAGATGCGAGGACGTGTGTCAGTGTACACATAGGGTAGAGAATAAGACAAAGCACCAAATTACGTACTACTGGCGCCCATGCTTTATGTGTTACCGTTTTGTTTTACTGTCTGTCTTATGTACTATCAAGTGCCTGACTTTTAGCCCCTTTCTTTTTAAGTAAGGCGTAATCTGAACCGTGCATGCTTTTTAGTCCCAAATTTGTGCTTTTTGCTTTTAATTAAATTTAAATTTCGCTGTTAACCTATAAATGTGAGTTACATTGACGCTTATATATATATATATATATATATATATATATATATATATATATATATATATATATATAATCCTTGAATCCTTCAGGTCCTTTTAAAAATATTTTGCCTACGTAAATTATGTCAACTAATCAGAAGCTAAAAATGGAGAAACGGGGAAAAACTCCCAGTCCGACGCTACTCTCTGTGTTTAGCCCACTTGTACCTATGCAATGTTGGTATATCTTACAAATCATATTTGAATTAATGTCTTTATTGTTAGTTTTCTTTTGTTTTGTCTTTTCCATATGGATAAAAAGCTCATGACAGCTTTTGTCTAATTATTGTTTTAATTCAATCCAACTATAAATAGATGTTATTTATCTTAGGTACGGCTTGGTATCAACGCGGTCAATAATGCTATTTTTAGGAACATACAGGGTTTTCCAGTCTATTTTAAACACTATAAAACAGGAGTAAGCAATCTGGCCGAGAATATCCAGCGACAAACAACGCTTGCCAAACTAAGAGGTAAGGTCCAAATACATGGAATATTTATTTTATTTTTTTTTACTTTTACAAATGCAGGTCGACTCTTTCACTCTAAATGCCTTGCCTTCCACATTTAACGAAAAAAATGCAAGTATTACACGTTAATCAACGAGGTTTAGGGGTTACTTAACTTTAAAGACTTAACGTGTTTCCATTGCTCAGTTCAGTGACCGTCCATTTAACAGTTATTATAAATAATTTCAGTAATAAGAAATTATATTTTCTTATTATATATATATATATATATATATATATATATATATATATATATATATATATATATATATACACACACCGACACCGCTGTCGGGCATTCTGCGCGTGCAAGGTTTCCGTCACAATTATTGGCGCAAAATGCATCCTGAATTCGGCCATTGACGAAAACAAAGTACTGCAATGCTTACCATTTGAAAAGTGGCAGTTTTCACCAGAATATTCTGTTCAAAATAATGCTAATTTTGGACACACGGGATACCATATGTTCTATTGACTCGCGATATGTCGCCGTATTCTGCGCATGGCTTTGAAAAGATGTGTCTGTGTGTGTGTCTGTGTGTCTGTGTGTGTGTGTGTGTGTGTGTGTGATTTGGAATTTTAAAGTAGCTTTAACAATTTTTCAGTCATATCGCTACGATATCTGCAGTGTGACAGTTTGTAGTGTTGAAAAGATGTAATGTTTATGCATCGGCGAAGGCATTACTTGGTATTCTTTCTGTCAGCATTTCAGCAGATGAACTAGGTCATGTTTATAACTGGTTTTACAAAATTTAACATAATAATACCACTAAATGGAAAGAGATATTAAGCAAACTAAACCTGTCTTGTAAAATAAATTAGTAAAAGTTCAATATTTTATTTTTAAAAAAATAATAATCTGTTATATTGAAGAGAAACAACAATGAATAGGATGTAAAGTGTTGACAAAATCTGGTTTATGGGGAAAAAAAATTACTGAAGAATTAAGAAACAGACTATGCGCCCGGGAATGTCTTCGGAATACATTTGACAAGTTGACAAGTTTTGGACGGCAGACGATAAAGTAGGTGTGGGACAACTTCTCGTAAAATTAGAAACTTGGATTAAGATGCAGTAATGTTCTCAGATAAAAATTTCTATCTTTTAAAAATGTATTTATTTGTATGATTCTAAAAATAAATATTATAGTACAAGTCATACGGGTCATGCAGGCATTCAACATGGACTATTTTAGTAATGGGTGTCATTTATTAGAACTTGATTCTACATACCTTTAAGTGGCAAGTATTCACTTCATTTGGATTCGTATACATTGATATTCCTTTGGAAGGTCATTATATAGACGCCCCGAAAGGTGCATGCGGCAAAATCAATGTTCAAGTACGAAAACATTTTTGGACGAAATGAACCTAAAGGTGTGATTCAGTACAATCCAGATGGAATGTCGCGCGCTGTAATGTCACAACAAAAGCTATGCATATTGATAAAAAAATTCGTACAACCCTCGATTGTGACGATTCCATTCGATGCGCTCTTATTTTGACCAAGTTAGTACGTGGGCACCATTGCAAAAGACCGTAGAGATTCGATAATTTTCGTCGGGAAGTTTCTTGATGACACTTAAGGTGCACATCATTAAAAAATCATGATTGAATAGACTTTGGTTAAAGAAAATTAGTGTTAAATTTTACAAAAACAATTTATATTTAAATTAAATGAGTAAACACATATATGACATATGTGACTTGGACTATAGATAGTGTTTTTCTGGGTTACAAGTTCAAGAATGTCATGGAGTGTGTCTTCATGTTGACATTTTCATGTGCATTTAGAATGAAAATGTGGGATATTTTTGTACACTTTATGAACTCCTTAATTAAAGGACGATCATTCTTTCTTGACACGAACTGGATTTTCGACCAAAAGCAACACCTGATCCAATGTTTATAGAAATGACGTATCGTTGCGCAGAATTACCCGACGCGCAGAACTGGCCGACATGGTGGAGAGAGAGAGAGAGAGAGAGAGAGAGAGAGAGAGAGAGAGAGAGCTGGGTCAGGTGTATTCGGACACTTTCAAACTTGTCATCATACGTGCTGGCAAATGTTTCGTGTCATGACTTGTGTTAACTTCATCTTCCTGCTTTTAACTCAGTGAAAATCGATCTTGCTGTCTCTATGATAGACATTTTAGTCTAGACGCATATATATTACGCATGCGCTAATGATCGCTGAATGAACTCATTTAATTGCATTTAGATTTACACCTATTGTTAACATCATATGCGCAAAACACATGCTAATACGGATGCAAACGACAACATACACGTCTACCCTGATATTTATGTTGTTTGGGTCGGTTTAAGTTTAAATTATTTCATTCATGAAAAGTATAAAATATACTAATATTGAAGAAAGCGATTAGATTGCTTCGTTTCGTTAAAGATGCTTACCATCCCTTTAACCGATTTCGGCATTCCCGGCTTTCATTGCAGTTCAGACTACTGAAATATAGATCAACGGAACAGAGACGGGTCCATTTTCTTGCGGCAGAATTTGAATCTATTAGGAAAAAGACAGCAGAGTAAGTAGTCGGACAAAAACTTTAATTTGTAAAAGAAAGTGTCGATATGGGCTGCTAAGTTTGTGTGATATTCCTGAAAATTTGGCCTCTTATTCCTCAGTCAGTGGACTGGGGAGTACTCCACGCAACGGTTTTTATTTAAACGTCGACCCCACCCCACCCATATCATGGTTGACTTCCGGTCTTAAATGTACATTGTACATGTGATGGTACTGTGTATAAGAAGTACGAGAGTAACTGACCACTACAAGAATTTCATAAAATTGTCTCAGCACTGATATCATTGTTCAGTGGGAAAAAAAAATTAGAAATTAGAACACCAGCAGAACAATACTAAGATTGCAGAATAAACAATAGATAAAACATAATGAAGACACCACAACAGTAAAAATAAAGTACAAGTACAGCAAAAGTATTTGAAATGCAGCAACATCTTTGCTTTATTTAAATATTAAATTTAAATTTTATTATTATTAAGTATTTAAATATATTGAAATAAGATATGTTATATTTGCTCAAATATGTTTAATTCGTTGAAAATAATCTTGATGCTTGTTACTGTAATTATTATTATTATTGTTGTTGCTGATAATGATAATAATGAGGGAGATAATTTATAATTGCACTACAATCAACAGAACTATTTTTTTGAAAAGGCAAATGTTTGTTACATTATGGATTGCTTAGAATATTCTTTATTGTTGTTAAGATTTTGTCAAATTAAAGAGGCAGTTCTTTGATGCCATATGCTATATAAACCTTCAGTGATGTTTATCATTTATGGTTGATTGTAAAACAAGTAATCATGTACTTTTGTAACACAAGCAACTATCATGTGTACACTTCACAGACATACACTTGTTTCTGATAGAAAAAATTTGCTAAAAGGAGAGCAGGCATTGTTGATTGTGTACCTTTTTTGACTGATAGAAACAAATGCATATGTGTATGTGTGTATATATATATATATATATATATATATATATATATATATATATATATATACACACACACACACACATACACACAGTTTTATTTTTACTACCCGTGTCCTATGAGACCTGATATCATGTCCAGATTCATCTGAATTTGTCCAATCTTCTACGATGAAGTATCAGTCCAATGAGGTATAACAGCATGTGTTAGATGTTCTATAAATATCACAAACACATCCAGTTATATAAATAACAAACTAACAAAATGTAAAAACCTGACAATAAAAAATTTCAGGTATTTGATGGAAATATAATAACTTCTTACATGTCTGAATACCCCATGAATTGAGCCCCTGTGCTATAAATAAACCACCTGAAAAATTAATGTTAGTGATACTTTTAAATACATGTCTGTTAAATATCTGTAGCGTGAAGTTAGCAGTATTTTAAACATCTAAGCCAAGATTTTAATATTTTTGTATTTTTAATACATCTGTATCATCAATTTCTTGTCATCAGAAAGTAGATTTTTGTTTTATCAAAAGTGGTGGTGGTGATTAAGTATATCAAATTGTTGTAAAAATAAATTGTAATCTGTAAATTTGTCTTGTTTGGGTTACTAATTATAGTTCCCAGGAAAACATTATTCTAGGTAAAATGTGAGAAAAAGAATTGCAATTAAACAGTTGGGTCATTCCATATCAAGTGGGCCAGATTTAGGAAGGTGCAGCGAAATTTCCAATATAACTGATTATTTTCAAGGTACTAGCTCATTGAGAAGTAAATTTTTTCATAATATTTCGTCTTTTTTTTTTTTTTTTTTTTTTTGCTGCCATCTTGGATTTTGAGTTTAGTGAATATTTAATTACCCCACACAGGGTTGTAATATATCATTTATATGGTTTTCAGGATCACAGAATCCAAATTTCACATTAGAATGGTTCTCCTAGTTACCCTGGCTGACCAAACCCATTTTACATATACACCACAAATTTTGAAAAGCCAAAAATTTTTCAAAATGAGGAGAACCAGGAAACTGTTTTTGATATGTTGGAGGTATGACCAAAGGGAAAAAATAAAATATATAGCAGTACCAATATCAGGTTTCTAACTAGTAATATGTTGTGTGTGTGAATATGGAAATTTCAGAAATAGATTTGAGGAAAGCAATGATAAATCTGGGTAACTAGGTCAGCATCATAGAACCAATGTAAGTTGGGAGTGAGAACATATCATAAGTGGTCAAATTTTTGGGTTTCAGGAAGGCTTTGACAAATCTGGGTAAATAGGTCAGTATCATGAAATCTCTGGATAACCAGGTCATATTCCTGCTGTTTCAGCACCATTTAGTTATGGTATGATCAGGGGGAAGGGAGCTGTTATTCATATAGTTATGGTTAGCCAATCATATTCTCTGTGTGGGGAAAGGGTGTGGGATTACGATATGTGTATATTGATATATACAAGATGAAGTGTGGAGAAGAGAAAGCAGAAGGCAGAAGGGCACAAAGCAGAAAGAAAAGCAGATAGAGGGCAGAGAAAGAAAAAGAGACAGCAGAGACAAGATGTAGTTAGAAATAAGAATCAGACAGAGATATACAAGATGGGGAGTTAAGAGAAGGAATATCTAATAGACATAATGGAGTGATAGATAGAGCTTCTGAGTGGACAGATATAGTGAGAAACAATGTAGATAAACATTAGTGTAGAATTTGGAGAGGTGGACAGAACTAGTGTGTATTTTGGATATAAACAGTAGATTACAATATGACTTAGAGTTTTAATTAGTTTACCCCTGGTCCCCACCTCACCCCGAAGTCGACAGAAAGATCCAACAGGTCAGACAGACTGCACATAACAGGTCAGACGGGCATTGAAATGAAGTCTAAATCCCTCAGTTTCATAATTTTAGGAAGTCATCTGCAGGGTTACATGACCTCTTGAATAAGAGGTAAATTTACAAGTTTTTACACAGGAACCATATTTAACGCAATCAATCTGAAAATCCAGTGAAGATACAGGTCTATTTACAGATTCATCAGAGTATCATCCATTGCCTCACTACATGCTCAATATTTCATCACTATTGATTTGCATGTGGAAGTTGAACTACTGCAGAATTCTGAAAAAATTCAGTACATTGCTTGGGATAGGGGTTTTGTGGTCATAATTAACATGGCAACCATGCAAGATAGGTTCAAGATGATTTCAGTTCCATGATATACACAAAAAGTTCTGTAGGACTTGTGATTTTGAGCTGTCTAGCCTGATTAGAAATGTGGATAAAAGTTACGTGGAAATCAACCCCAGGTACATGTTTTCCTAAGTTATCGGTGACATTCGATTTTCAGAAAGCTGTATCTCAGTCAGTTTTTAAGCTATGAGCATAATATTTGTCTTCATTCCTCAGCATGTACTTCAGCATATTTTTTTTGACAGATTTTTTTGAGGGGGGACAAAGTCCCACCACTAGCCCACTTGACATGGACTGACTCAGTTACATATTTTCATAACATGACATATTATACAGTAATCTTGTCAAATATTATATTATTTTATGATTAAATACCAGATTTATGCACAACAGTGTGTTTTGGGTCATATGTACAGGTATGTCTATGAGTTACACGTTTTAGTCCACACCTGTATATCACGTGATATTTCACTCCACTGAAAAATCTGGACCTACTGTCTGGATTCTGCTTTAAAAATTGATTTTGAGCAGTAGTTCCCAACGTTTCATAGCCTTTCATAAGTTCAACAAAAAATTTGTTGGCCTCCACATGCTCCTACTTGTACTTATAGACTCCCTTGGAATAACCCTGTTGACTCCCAGGGGTCTTTGTCCCACCAGTTGGGAAACAATGTTTTAGAACATCAACAGGAGTGAAACCACTTGATAAATTTTACTTGTAGTTATATCCAAGATCAGAAGCCTACTGTACAGTAATGTGCATTTGTGTTCCTGTCAGTAGGCAAGGGAAAAACTGTTGAGAAGACTTGATTATTTACTTTCTTTATATATATATATATATATATATATATATATATATATATTGTTATGTATATGTAATTAAATTGCTTGTGTGTTAGTTTTAAAATTCTTTTTTATTTCATTTTTGCTTCATTACATTTTATTGTAATGATAATTTTCATTGGATTTGAATCTCATTTTCGGAAAATTCACTTGACCCGATTAGAGTGTACGGTTACTTCAGCACTATTTTTAGCTTACCATGGTTCATAGATCTTGTAAACATCAAGTGAAAACAATTGGCTATTACCAAGGTCATTTTTCTGCTTGCGTGATGGCTCTAATTTGTAAACAACTTTTTTTATTGAATCTTATAGTAAGATTCGCTAAGTCTTTTAAGGCATGCATGCAAATTATCATTTTTTTTAATGCGATTTTCAAATCAGTGGTCACGTAATCCATCACGTGAGCCACCATGTGATCTAAAATCGAGGCTTAAAACAGCCAATTGGTGGTAGATTAGTCCAGTCATATACACCTTGAGGGTACAAGTTGTTTCAATTGTTGATGTCAGATTGTTTTGAAGTTCATTTATTTTTTGGAATTTAATAATTCATTCTCTAGAAAACTACACAAGTGCTTCATATTTATAAAAGTTCTGGGAGAAAGATATTCAGTGGAAATTTATTCTGGAATTCTAAACGGAAACATTATAAACTGTGATTCAGTCGAGGATCTGTTGCCAACAGTACAATGACCTCATCTGACGTCATCGCCTCCATATTGGAATTTCATCGAGATTTGAACCTGGATTCAATTAGAACTGTTTAGTGATAGGACTTATATTTTTCAATCCTAGGATTAAATTTTGGATTATATTCACAAACCGTAAGTCCTATTTCCTATTTTTACATTGTTTTCTAGGGAAATAAATTATTTTGTTAAAACTTACAAAGCTTGTTGGTTTCACTCTTTTCTTTTGTTACTTTTGTACAGCCTACACATAACTATATATATATATATATATATATATATATATATATATATATATAGTGATATGTTACTCAACAGGTTAACCATGTATAATATGGTACATGTATGCAAGTATAGGAATTTAGAGGAATGGAGCATGTTTTTCATGTGAGGCCTCATCTCTTTCTATGTTCAAGATAATTATCCATGCATGAAATATGCTTGTACTGTTTGCTGCCCCTTCATGATTATGTGAGGCCTTTTCACCCTGTAATATCAGGCTTCAAGGGTTGGACGATAATAATAGCCTTTGAACCAGATTGCAGGAACTATGAATTTTGATACCATTGGTGCTAGAAACTTTACATACATGTTCTTCCCCTGGTTTAGTTAGTCCTATCTGAAAATGGTGGTGTTCCAGTATCCAGTATTCCCACTAGAGCAGCCATCTTGAGAAGCTTATTATCTCTACTCCTCCTGAATGGATGGTCACATGACAGGGGGTTTTCACTAAAAGACTTCTTATGATATGTAGTTGGTTCTAAATGAAAATTGTGCCATTTTAGCAGAAACGTGTATTGACATAGGGTTTTCAACAGATGACTTGTTGTCATGTCTAGTTGTCCTAATGAAAATGGATATGCTTGGAGAATCAATATGGCCACTACAGTGGCCATTTGAAAATCTTGTTATTGATGTTCCACATGAATAGACGGTGATATTAAAATGGGGTTTTCCCTAAAAGGCTTCTTATTATGCTTAGTTGGTTCTAAATGAAAATGTTGCTATTCTATTTTTAAATTTTGGAAAGCCGTATAGACTTCTTATAATATATGCATGGTCCCAATCAAATATCCATTATGGCTGAAATGGCAGCCAAAAGCTTATTATTCCCTTCTCCCTTGGAAATTCATTTTGACATGAAGACTAATTATGATATCTAATTGGTCTTGAATCAAAATGATTCTGATTTGACCCCAAACATGGCTACCACAATGAAATCTTGTCACTAGTTCTCTTGAATGGACGATTAAATCAACAGAATGTTTTCATAAAAAGTGTTCTAATGGTGTCTAGTTTATCAGTGAATATGGTGTTGATCTTACATCCAATATGGCTGCTACAGTGGCTAATTTGAAAATCTTGTCACTCAAGAATATCAGAGGGGGCTTCAATACTCAGCAGTTAAAAAAAGGACATGGTCTTATCTTTAATTCCTAGAAATTCTTTTCGGATAATAGAGCATCGCTTCCAGGGATTCTTGTTTTAAATAGTAATACAAAAACATTAACTTTGATGCCACAGAAAAAAATAATCCCTTCTTATTGTTTTGCATCTTTTTATGTTATAGTTTATTTTTCTCCATTAAATTATGAATTGTTGATAATTACTGGAGATCTGTCTGCTGCACTGGATAGCTGAGGGAAGTTAATATGTAGGTAAACATTTAAGGTGACTCCTAGAAGTGCATGAGAGACATGATTTAGATGTCACAGTTATGACCTTACATGCATTACATTCATGATTTTGTTTGCTACCATAAGCTCAATTTTTGTATTCCTCCTTATGTTTCAGACACATTGATCTAAACATGGATCAGTTACCCGAAGTTGATTGGCAGTCTAGAAAATCATTAGCAGAGACTAATCGACAAATGTTGACAAAACAAATCGAAACTGATGTTACATTTCTGGTTGGGATGCAGGAAGAGCCAGTTAAAGCACACAAATACATCTTGATAAGTCGCAGTTGTGTATTTTACGCCATGCTCTGTGGACCATTCCATAATAATCCCAATGAAATTAGGATCATCGATATTGAGCCAGAGATCTTCAAACAAGTGTTGCTGTAGGTCCACTTTTGTTAAGATCTTTGCACAGTCAAAATTTTGGTGAAATTAGTGTGTAACCTGTCAGATAGAGTATCTCTGGTACAAAGGGCACCTGTCAGTTAGGACACTTTGAAGAAACTTGGAAACCCTCATCTAACTCTACTTTGTATTTATACATGTATCTTCCCAATATAATAGGAATTTATTTATTTTCATATCAGTTTGTATGTTTTGCCACAAAAAAGACACAAAATCATTTGTATCAGTACTTACATTAGTTGATATAAATTATGTCATATTTTGTGTATTGCATATCAGAAGCATCATGTCAGTGACATAAAATGATTATTCTGAAACTTCTTTTAACTTTTCTAGCAATCAGATATATGTAAGACAGTTTGATCAACAATATAGTTACATGCAGGTGTATGTAGGTGTAGAAACATGTGTTTGAAAAAATGAGTCTTCAGTCCACAAATGATAATTGTATCCTTACAGTTTATCACATTAGAAGTAGATATCTGAAAATTAAATACTTTAGAGGTTGCATCAGTATGAAGGTAAACACCAGATTTGATGGAAATCCAGAAATCCCAGTTAAAGACATGCTGTGGAAATCAAAGTTAGGAAAATAAAAAATTTAGGGACATAACTCTTGTAAATGAGGTGGAAAACTGGAAATTAAACTCATACAAGGCATCACCAGAGTAAAGCTGAATTTGATTCAGATTCAACAATCTTTGTAAATTTAAGCTCTGAAAAATAAAGTTAGGAGAGTGAACAAGCAGGTGCAAGGTCTGATCGGAACAAAGTAACAGGTCTGATTTGTTTAAAATCAAACATTCTTTGGTACACTTAGGCTGTGGAAAGTGGAGAATAAGCAAGCAGGTTCGAGATCTCATCAGTACAAAGCTACTTATCAGATCTTGTAGAAATCCAACAAACTTTGGCAAATGTGCTGCAAAAATGCAGGTTCGGAGGATAGGTGTTCAGGGGCCATAACTCTTGCCAATCATGGCCTGCGAATCTAGAAATCAGACTCAACTAAGGTCTCTTCAGAATAAAGCTTTATGCCAAATATTTTTAAAACCACAAAATTTTTGAAAATTGAACCTGTTTGAAATCTTATCAAAATAAAAACCTGCATGCAAAACCATGAAGAAACGAAACTGATTGATGGGCAACATGATTACTATAGAGCGCAGCTTCATTTGAGAGGGCCCTAATTATTCATCTTAGGTGTTGGTTTGCTATAGTGCATGGACTTTTGACCCATTCTACCTCATTGTTCATTGGACTCAGTATAAAATGTATATACTCATTTACAAGTCTCGTTCAGCTGCAAAAAATATAGACCCATATCTGTCATTGCATAATGTGCCAGCAGATTAGCATTGCTGCCATTTGTTTAGCTGATTACAACTAACAAACTGCATAGAATGTGATCTGCCAGCACAGTATGTCACAGCTGATCTGTGTCTGTGCAGTTTGCAGTTGGACTTGACTTATAAGTGAGTTTAGATGGTATTTTAGTCATACATGACTGGATTTGGGACATTGCAACTTAAATACCTGAATTCACATGAGAGGTATCTTTTGTTAAGAATTACTGAATTAAAGTAATGGAGTGTATCTATCCTGAAATCATTACTTGGTATTTAATTTAATTTAATCTTGTAAAAATGTAATGAATATTAAATTTCAGTGCCAGATTAGTATACTATGAAAACACCAATTAATTAATAAATAAATTAATTTTGTTTGCAATTTTGTGGTTTTATGTATGGAGGGGAGGGGATTCTGGGGGTAAATCTGGATTTTAAAGATGTTGCTGTATTAATTCTTGTTAAATTCTAAGCTGTTATACCAATTTTGAGAATTGTGGCTAATCAGGTGATCAAAATACAAACCAGAATTTAATTCTCAGGTCTGTGCCATGTTGACTTTAGCGAGTACTCAGAGAGTAACAAATTAACTCCATTCTACTGACATAGCACATTTTGCTGGTGACAACGATTGCAATTTACACATTTTTGTAAAAGTCTACATACTTCAGAATGCATTTATAACAAAACTATGCACATCATATTTATGGAGATCAGGATTCAATAAAATGAATTTGGATGCATGGAAATTTTAAACTTTCATAAGTAGTAAATACTTCACACATAAGTGATACAAAATTGATACAAGATCCACTTTTCTCAGTAAAAACCTTGTTAATGTGGGCAGCTGATTTTAAAAAACAATAGAAGTAAAAAAAAAATGCAAATACTATTAAGGCTGTGTTTCTTTTATTTGATTATAAGTTGGTATGAGCATAATCACATTTCTGTAACCCTGTGAAAATATTGATAAGGTTAGAATTTGTCATTTGGCATGCTTACATATCCTTGCATATGTCCTTCACAGCATGTGAAAACTTTGTGATCTTAGCCATTAAAAATCATAAAAAATTCTGGAGTAACAGTTGCTCATTCTTTTCACTAAGATTGTTATTTTATAAAATCACATATCTGATAATTTTCAACTGAAAATTCAATGAGCTCAAATACTCCCACCCAGTACAAATGCTTGTATGCATGTGTGGTCTCTCTCAAGCTGTCTCTTTTATGCACACAAACATGACAGTTGGGTCAAATTCAGTAGACCTGACAGCTCTAAAATGGCCATAACCAGAGATGCAGGTTACGTCTTAAATACTGAGCCCTCAAGAGAAAATAATGAACCTCCTGTGTTTTATAAATTGAGAAATAAAAGGCTAATTTCACCTGATATTTGCCAGTTGTGCTATAATTTTACAGATGTAATAAATAAAATGAACACTGTCAGTTTAGTACATATATCTTGGTCCAGAATTTCTCTTTGAGAAGACTTCCTTATAATTGTTGTCACAAATGAATCATTTTTCATCAGATCTTTAAATTTTAGATTTTTAGAAAACGAGCAATCCACAACAATTGGTTCTCCACAAAATTAGCAAATTCATATTGTGAACAATTCTTGTAAATATTTAATAAGTTACTGCAATATTTTTCATCCTAGGTTCATTTACTGTGACGACATCACCATTGACCTTGACAATGTCCTTGCAATTCTCTACGCAGCAAAGAAATACTCCATCCAGTCACTGATTGACATGTGCTTGCGTCGCTTGAAAGTTAGTATGACAGCCTACAACATATGTACCATTCTGGAAAATGCCCATATCTACGACGATGTGCAACTTAAGGAGAAATGTCTGAAGTTCATCTTCCGTCAACCAAAACAGGTTTTTCTGTGCAGTGATCTTTCAGAACTGTCTGAGGAGTGTATGACAGAAATAATAAAATCGGATGACTTAGCTTTATCAGAGAGGGAAATCTATGAAGGTCTTCAAAAGTATGCTCTTGGTAAGTGTCAGAAAAATGCGATTGAGCCAACAACAGAAAACAAAATACATATGTTGGGTGGGCTTTCTAAGCATGTGCGTTTTCCATTGATGGATAGTGACTATTTTACTGAAGTGGTTTCTGAGTCAGGATTCCTTCCACAAGAAGATGAGGTCAAGTTGCTCAAACATTTTGTGAAGCCACAGGAATCAATAGATGGCTTTAGTATGAAAAAAAGAAAGTATAGATATACTATTCAAAGATTTAATGAACATGCAACTGGTTGGAATTACAAACGAGACAAATCTGATGCCATAATGTTTTCAGTCTCCAAAAATGTTCTCATCCATGGAGTTACAGTTTACGGTTGCTGCCAAGGTGCGGGCAATTATGATGTATCTCTTGCAATCAAGGAAGCTCCATACAATGCGGATAAAGCAATAAAGAGACAACAATTAGCAACTGACTCCAGTGAAAAAATGTATGATATCTGCTTTGATACACCTGTTCTGATTGAGAAGGACAAAAAGTATAACCTATTTCTCATTATGAAGGGACCAGGAAGCTACTATGGTGAAAAAGGAAAGTCAGAAATAGAATGTGAAGGTGTGAAATTCAAATTTGAGAAATCAACATTAAGTGAAAACACAACTAGTCCAGAAAGAGGACAGCTGCCAGGCATTATCTTCGAGATTATACCTCTAGAAAACTAATCATTTTGAAATGACGTAAAAGATAGGAGCTACCCATTCATTCCAAACAGTTTGTTTCCTTCTAAGCGGAAAATTTCAACAACAAAAAAAATAAGTATGTTGTAACATATTTTGATATCTAGACAATTAAAAAATTTAACTGTTAAATTCTTTGAATACTGAAATCATTAGCAATAAATACAAAGACTTTTCTTATAATTCTAGTAGGATCTAGGAATGTTGACCCGAGTTGACTTTGAATAGAAGTAAGTAAGCTCATAAGTAAATGATGAAATCAATGAGTTTTAGTAAGACACTTATATGTAAGATTTACAGTAACAACAAACTTAAGTTCAGCACTTTGTAATTGCAAGTATGTACACCAGTATCTGAATTTGTAGATGTGGTTTTCTAACACTCGAAGATGTTTAGTCTTAAGCGGTGAACTTTAACATAAGTTTCTTGCCATGTCATGTAGAAATTTTTTTTCTTTATGCTGTAATATTATTTATTTAGATCAGTGGGGTTCTCAACCCCAGGTCACTACCCAAACAGGGTCATGAGGAAGTTCAAGAGGTTTGCCAGGATTTTATTTTTAGGGTTACAGAATTTATCAAAATGTGGGTTGTGAGGCTTATGAAAATTTTATTTTAGGTTCGCAGCCCAAAAAGCTTCAGGATGATTGATTTAGATAAATGTGATCAGATACTTGAAATGTGCAGTCTTGCAAGTTTTAATGCAGTGAAAGTGCCTTTTTTGTAAATCTGTCTGCGTGATGTGTACATTACAGAGCAGCCCTGTGCTTGTTATTTTCAACTTGTCTTCATTTATTTATTATTTTTGCTCTACAATGATAGTGGCAAAATATACAGTGTCACTCTTGTCTGCCCATTTTTCTGTCGGTTTTTCACATTGTGGTTATGTTCTGCATTTGGGTTTTGAGGCACAGTTGTGGGATATCCATGCTTCAAGAATACATTGCTAGTTCCTGTAGATTTTACCTTTCATAGCAATCTCAATAAGAGCGTGTAAGTATTTTCTATTATGCAATGGTTGGTTGAAATGGGTTGCACAGTACTTATATTGTGGTTCGTGTGGAACCTATGGTGATTCCCCTCCCTCTTATCAAGCACAAGGTTTATTTTTATACCTGATTGAAATGTGAAAGTAAGGTGACCAGATAAATTTTGAGAAAGACCACTAATTTGTCACGAAAGTATGTTTTGTACTTAATATGCATGCTTTGTGGGGGGAGGGGTCATTGTAACTACAGTGTTTGAAAGATTGACCTTCAAAAAAATGTATTTACTGAAGACCAATAATTAGGTCACTGAAATCCATTGGATTGTCATCATATAATTTAAATATATTAAAGCACTTTGGTTTGAAATGTTGGTCACAGCAACCTACTTTTAACTGATAAATAAGTTTTTCTATAACTAAATGTGGCCACAGTTACTAAAATTTTGTTGTGTAGTTTTGGAAAAAAATCCATTTTTAGTTATCCACCCCCACCCCCAAAAAACAAACAAACAAACCGCAACAAAACCGCAATTTGACCAGATTAAACAGACAACATCATGGCATGAAGGTTTTTCAAGGTTGTTTGGCAATGGTTACCTTGATCTTGGAGCAGTTGACTCCAAAATCTTTTGCCTTTTTTGTCCAAGAGGCACATATTTACACAGTTGTATTGATATCTGTTAACTTATCATCTGGAGAACAAAATGGATGGATAACAGTGGACTACAAGTTTTGTTGGGGAGTTTAAAATTGAAGTTCTAATGCAATGTGAGCAAATGAATATGGTGCATAGGGAAATTTCCATGTTGCTTGAAACATTCTTATGTTCAGTTTTGCATATTTTCAGTGATTTTATTCCTTGGCAGCCTTTATAAATATGTATAATTTCATGAGGTTCAATTTGATTTTTTGTTACAGATGATGAAAATCAACAATTAAGCTAGTCTGTTATTTCTTTATGTACTAGTATGTTGATTGTTATATTTTATAATAGTGTATTGCTCCAATATTTTTGTAAAAATACAAATAGGTATAAATTAGAGATTTACTTTAAGCCTCACTGAAAGAATTGGCACTTCAAAAAACTTGAGTTTAAATTACAACAGCATTAAGAATTTACATTTTTAAAGAAAATACAGTGAACATGCCTGGTCACATGGAAGTTATTTAAGATTTTAGCAAATATTAAATAAATAAATTATTAAGGCATACAGATGTAGAAATTATAAAATATATAGAACACAAAAACAAGAGGCTTACATGGAGCTAATAACACTCACCATTCACCAAGGTGGTTGCTGTGTTGTTGTGAATAAACACATTGAAGCTGTAGAGGGGAAAGTAAAGCTTAAAGCACAAGAGTTGCTACATTGTCTATTAATGTTGGTATAATTTATCTTATTTACTGGATTATATATGTATGATTAGTTTGTGGCTTAAAGAAGCCAAGTGATCATTGTACCCAGGATATCTCTCTGCCCTTGGAAGCTAGGCTCTATTTCACAACTTAAAACTGTTAATAGGATCACCCCTTATGTATTTACACTTACTTGGTGTGACAAGGTAGTTAATCAGTAGTCAACATGAATTCCTGGGTCTGCCCTTTCCTTGAGGGCCCCAGCCTCTTAACTTGCAAATGATGTTGATCCCACACATTGGAACTGCAGTGGGTCATTGGTTAAGGTTGCTTGTTCGATTCTAAACTATGTGATCACTCAGCCTTGAATGACTAACAAATTTCTAAGGTTTACTTTATGGTCATAGGTGTCTTGACTTTACTTTAAATAAATTGTAAGTGTTTCAGAAGGAAAGAATATTGAGTATTTTTTCTTTTTATTAAATGCTAAAAAAATACATGTAAAATAAAGTTGGGAATGATGGCACTAATGAAAGGTCTTAAAGTGATGCAAAACATGTAGCATACAAATGACAAAGTTTTCAGGCACCTTCGTACAGTAATACTAGCAAATATAAAACTTTAACAAACTACTTTTAAATAACATTATGGCCACAAATTATTATCAGATTTGTAGTGTTACTTGTTATTTTGCTATTCTCTATTTTCTTCAGATTAATTGATAAATCAGTGATGTGTATATAACTTGTATACCAAGTCTGACAATCATCCGATCATCAAAGAACCCTCATGGATGTTCACAAACAAGTGTGGACAGCCAGACATTGCATGATGGGTCATACGGTAAACTCTTTTGGCCATTGGACAGGTGGTCTAAAAATATATGTATCCATATCATTGTTCTAAGGTAGCCATATATATATATACCATCAAACATCACTATTTAGTTTATGCAAAAAATAATTGTGCGTTTCTGGTTGGCTGACCGTCCATGTTTCTCATTGCCAACCCTAGCACCTTTTTCTTGTATGGTAAAAAGAATCACAAAAAGTAGCATTAATTATATATATATATATATATATATATATATATATATATATATATATAACAATTTTTATATAAAAAAACAGCCTGCCTACCAAACTTTTAGAACCAGTGAAATAGGAAAAACATATATTTTTTTGGCTTTAATGTGTAATATTTGGACTAAAATATATTTTCTAAATCATACCAGCATGTTTGAAATTGTGCCAGTTGATAATATGTATTTTTCAGTTTGCTAATATGCTTGCACATTCACTGTACACATGTTTAGCATGTTTACATTTAATAGAAGCATTTTTAGAAAATGGTCATCAGCTGTAAGTTACACATTTGTGAGATTTATATTTCTCACTTCATCCTTCTCTCTCTCTCTCTCTCTCTCTCTCTCTCTCTATATATATATACACACACACACACACACACGCTTGCAGCTCCATTTCAAACAACATATACCCTGATCTGCCATTATTTAATGCCTATGCAGTTCAGGATCTATGTTGTTTTACTGATTACTCAAAACTGCATAGAACCAGATCTGCTGGTGCTTTATGCAATAGCAGATCAGGGTCTGTGCAGTTTATGGTTGGACTTGACTTACAATTGAGTATATATAGTATTAAGGGCATTACATTATGATGTAGCTAGTATGTTTTTACCATATAGATGTACAGTGACAGAATATAGATAGATGGTAATTACAGTTTACATAAATACTAATAAAAGAATGTATCAGAGTATTTGTATTAATTTTTGTTTATATTAAGCCCTTCCTAAAACTTTTAAAATAACACTGAAATCTTTTTAGCCCGTAAAATATCAGCGCTTTGAAAGGACTCTTGTTTTATTAACAATTTTGCTTGAATTAAGTACACCGTAAGACTTTTAGAATGGCAATTACTGGGGTTTTTTTCAGCTAGTAGAACATTGGTCCATTTGTGGGACTCATATTTTATTAACTTTATGCTTGAATTAAGCACACTGTAAGACTTTTAGAATGACAGTTACTGGGAATTCTTTTCAGCTAGTAGAACATTGGTGTGTTTGATGGACTCTTGTTTTATGAACTTTATGCTTCAGTTAAGTCCTTCCAAAAACTTTCAGAATGACAATAGCTGGAATTCACTTTTATTTCTGGGGTATCAATTTTGTGAACTTAATGGTTGCTATACATAAAAAGTTTAAATGCATAACAAAAAGCCATCCATCTGCACAGACAACTGATTCAGTTCCCATAGGTTGTAATGTTAATGCTCGGCCTAAAATTATCATAATTTCATGGTAAGACTGGCAAATCGTGCTTACATCATTACAGATGCTGAGTTGCCAACACATTATGTTGTTGTTTAATGCCATTTTCAGAATGCGATAGGCTGTACATGGCAGCTAGTATACTGTAACTGGTGGAGGAAGAACCTGGGTAAGAACCACCAATCCCCAGGAAGCTGCTAGCAATCTTTCTCACATACCAACATTGACAGAGCCTGGGACTCGAACCCATATGGACAGAGGTGAGGTGGCAATAATCGGTAAAGGCGAGTACTTTAGACCAATCGGCCACCCAGGGCCCCACACATTATGTGACTGTCAAGACACTGAATTTTTTTTATTTTCAAATGTTTTTAGTTTTATTTACTGTAAGGGTGAATATGGCTGTTAAAGGTGTTATTGCTACATTCTCATTAAATTCTTAACTATTCTACCAATTCCATTAAGCATCTATTGCTTAGCACGTAATCAAGATACAGATCAAAATAGTACTTCTCACAAGGCGGCACCATGTTGGCTTTATTCAGGTACTGTGAGAAAAACTAAATTAACTCCCCTCCACTTCCAGTAATATTACACAGCCACATTTTGATAGTGATAATAGATAGGATTTAAGCATTCAGCATATGCAAGCGTTCTGTGTGTATCTATAAGAAATGTTACATAAATACATTAATAATTTCTTGAAATTGAAAATATTTTTGATTTGGAAGGGTTTATGTACCTATCCTTTTTAGCAATTTTTAACATTTATGTCTTATAAACCCTTTAAGATCTTTGCATTTAATATTGAAGAATTTTCATATTTAAATTATTTGCAATGGTTCATTACCCTAACTGGCTGTAAGGCCAAGTGAACTTCTGGTAAGGTCCTTTGTCCATTTATAATTACTTCTACTACTTCATCATATACAAGAGTTCTCGACTGAATTTGACCAAATTTGAAATAAAACATCCTAGAATGCAGCTGGTTCTTTTGTTTCATTGATGCTTTGATTTTGTACAAATGATGCTGATCTTGAAAACAAACATGTATGTATGTATAAGAATTATACATTTTTTATAAGCAGTACATAAGTTCTTCATTCAAAAGTTGTGGAAAATGTTGACAAGGTCCAGTTTTGATGAAAATCCAGTAAACGTCTGCAACTGATTTAGAACAAAATTAGAAATAGATAAATGTGCAAAATGTGATTAATGATACAGTTTGTATGTTTTTTAATTAACTGTAGAAGTTAGTATGATATATTAAATGACTTTCCACAAACCTGGTCAACATATAGATTAAGGATAGAATCTGTCATTTGACATGATTAGCATGTCTTCTCATGTGTTCTTCATAGCACATGAAAACTTTTATTATCATAGGCTTTATAAATTATATGCAGTTTGGTATAATAGCTGCTCATTCTATGTGTCCTGATTTTTATTTAATAAAATTATGCTTCTGATGATTTGCGACTAAAAATGCAAAGAGCTCATACAGTCCCATATAATATCTATTGCTGAATAACACTAAATAATGTAAAATAGATTATTTTATATTACCATTACTCTCCACAAAAAACTCTTCTTCCCACTCCGTCTTAAACTCTCTAATCTCGTCTTCATAGTTTTCTAGATATTTGCATAAATATATGGATGACTTTTTCCAATGTTTTCTCCAGTATTGTGGCTCCCGAAAGTCGTCTAATTGGCCACCCTGCTAATAAAGTGATACTTGTAATATCTATTACTAGTACAAGTACAGGATGTACATGTGCTCTCTCTCCCTCACACACACACACAAAGTCAGGTTGAGTTAAACAGATAACAGCACTGAGACAGCATTATCCAAAAGTGCCAGTAGCATATCACAAATGCACAATCCTCGACAAGAAAATATTGAATTTCCTGTCTGAAAAATTTAAGGCTAAGTTCTCAATGTGGGGGGTCAGATGTCGTAATAATTCACACACATAATAAATAAATGAACTCTGTGACATATTATACCTTAGCTGTGATTTTCCTTTTAAAGCAAGGACATACTATTTAATTTCGCTTGATTCCATTCTAGCAATTTCTAAAGTTTGTAAGCAGTTAATAAAGTAAGAAATCTCTTGGTAAATAAATCTTCAGCATCAGAAATCTTTCTCGTTATCATCTATTTACTTTTGCAATTCAAAGAGTTACTAGATTTTTCAGTGACACCTTTACTCACATATGTTAATTTATTTTTAACTTTTGCTTATTTTGATACCTTTATATTAATACCAAAGTATTCAATAAGTTACAGTGTGCTTTTTAAGAGGATATCAAAATAAAAAATTTTCTTCAAAAGCACACTAACTTAACTGGAAGAGGTGGGTTAATGCTTCATGGTATATATTAGGGGTCTCAAACTCAAACCACCCTGAGAGCCGCATGATGGCATTTTCAATGGCCCAAGGGTCACACCATATTTGTTATCTCTCATGACACCTTATGATGCCAATCATTTAGCGGGCCACAGGATACGGCTTGGCTGGCTGCATGTGGACCATGCAAGTCGCTTGTTTGATACCCCTGGTATATATACTGCTAATTATGTTGCTCATTTTACTTGCCATTGATTATTATAAATTTTATTCGGTTTACTGATGGCCCCACTATTAACTTGTCTATTATTCCATGGTATATTCTGATTTTTTTTTTTACTGTTTGGATGATGTATTGGTAGTCTCGTGAAGCAGTCATGATATCTCCATCACTTGTACTTTTGTTAGGACACACACACACCATACTCCTATTGAAACCAATATGCCAGCTCTAACCAGTGGGGTTTTGTTGTCTGTCCCGGTGAGTTCTCAACCACTTCTATCCTGAGGTCTCTCTTCTTCTGGCTTCAGGGTGAGGGAAGTTTAGTGGTATATTATTTAAAACACTAAGTCGTTTAGCAAACATACTGTTTATCTCTACTATACATGCTCTAAAGTTCTGTCCATCTCTCCAAGTTCAACACTACAATATAGCTACATGGTTTCTTTATAAGGTTGTCTACTCATAAAATCTATCACTCCATTTTATCTATTAGGTATTCTATCTCTCCTATTAATTCCCTGTCTTGTATATCTCTGTTTCTTTTTCTGACTATATCTTGTAAGCCATTTTATGTAGTTTCTCTGTTAAATTCCCATTTCATATCTCAAACGTATTGTTTTCTTTTCTTCTCTTGTGTGTATATATATCTATATCATAATCCCACACCCACTTTCCTTACATACAGAATATGATTTTCTAACCAATTCTAAATGAAGAACAACCCCCTTCCCCCCAAGATCATACTATAACTAAATGGTGCTGAAACAGCAGAATATGACCCAGTTATCCAGATTTGTCATGATGCTGACCCATTTACCCAGATTTATCATTGCTTCACCCACATCCATCACAGATATTGGAACGTTTACCAAATTTTCACACCCAACTTCTGGCTAAATAGAAACCTGATGATTGTAACTGCAGATTATTGTTTTTCCCCATCCATTCAAACTTGTATATTTTAACTTTTTGTCACACTAAAAATCCCTTTGGTCATAAAAGTAATAAATGTTGTAGTCGATCTGAAAACCATCTACGTCATGCTTGCCAGAAAGCATAATATTATTTAAATTTTCTGCCTTGGCTTTTTAAAATTCTTGTTATCGTTTCCAAAGTTATTTTCCAATTTCAACTTTCCGAGAATATTTCCCTATTTCTTCATAGGGTGATGCATTTGCATTTTTCGTCGGTATTCAACTGTTCCAGCTCTGTAATCATAAAGTATATAGTAAATACTTACAACAGCAATTGGTACAAGTTCCCCAAAGCCTTTAAGTACAGTTTTATGGTCTTCATGACCAATATCAATAATAATATTTTTCAGGTTTTTTTTTCTAAAATCTTGATTAGTAGGAATATTCAAGTCATTACGAATTTCTTCAAATTTATTTAGATAAACAAAATGAAATCGAACATGACATTTGAATGATTCACTTTGTCTTAGAAACAGAGTTACAAAATTTATGCAAAATTGCACTAATAGAACAAATATCATCATATAATTGAATGACTAATCGAACTCAAATTGCCGGCATGTCAGTATCACCTAGTACTTTCGGTCTTTTCGAATTTACTGTTGGTGATAGGTCGGCATCTCTCTCCCTCTCTCTCTCTCTCTCTCTCTCTCTCTCTCTCTCTCTCACACACACACACACACTATTTTCCTTCAAATAAACATATAGTACCCTACCTAAATACATGTTATTTTTTTTTTTTCGTCTCCTGGGATCAAACCATATTCCCATTCTTTCTGCATCAGATATCGTCTATCGAAAGTCAAAAGAACTAGCAATGGTCAGTGCGCAACCTAATACACACTCATAACCCCATTAACGTGAATTTATGTCTTTCCTAGCGGCTACTCGCATTCTTAACTGGAACATGACATAATTAAATCTCTTAGATAAACCAGCACACCTGGACTAACCTTGGGCTTTATTCCAGACCCGCACCTTCTATGAAGTCGAATCTGTCTTCTCGTGTCCCTCACTTTCCGACAAGCGTCCTTAGACAAATTAACGAGAAATAATTGTTTCCCGGCGCTAAATTCTGACTCGCCTCAGAAACTTAGACTGATTTATTTCGCTAGGGGAATTTCTTAAACCCCGAATTCCGTCTGGGAACGTACACCCCCTCGTTTAGCTTAGCCAATCAGGATTCATTAAATTTTCCCCCAGTTTGTCCCAACCATTGACATTTACCGCACTTGACCTTGCGTTAACATTGTATTCTATCTGTCTCTAACCGTTAAACGAGCGATTTCTAGTTAAAATTCAATTCATGCTCCAAACAGAGCAGATTCAATCCATCGCAGCCAACAATTTAGTGTGAGACTAACCCAAAAGTCAACTCAATGGTTACGTATCACGCTGACCACGGCAGAATATATAACGAAATTATTCTACAAAATATTGCATCATTACAATCTTCTTAAGTGCCAGAATGCCCTAGTTTGTTCTGGCTCTTGATGTGTTTCCAGGATGGTTTCGAATTTGAAGTTCTGTTTTCAATCATATTATTGACGTAGCTGTTATATGAATATAAAACATTTTCTTTAATTTACGCTCTTAACGTTTTCCTTTTATTTTGTTCTTAATATGTAACTCTCTGTACATTTTGCTTTAACATGAGTTTTGTTTCTTCTACGAACTAGTTTTCTAATTTGTTTTGTAATTAAAGGCATTGGTGCAACTGATCTCAATTCTGAAGGTTCGTTTGTTGTTGTTTTTTAAAAAGTACTTTCATAAGATTTAAAAATTTTTCAGTTTTCTTCAACATCCATGTTGTGTTCAAGACCATTTAAGTATTAAAATTTTACAAAGACGATAGCTTCGGATCTCGCTGCATAAAAAAAAATTCTTTTCCTATAGAAATATAACTTTGGATGATTTCATTTTTGTCGGTGATACTTGTATCGATAATCGATAGGGTACAAGTTATAACATCATCATCAAACCGGTCAGGCGAATGAATGTATGAGAATTTGACCGGTACTGACGCCAGAATGAGGTCTAATATATTTAACGATTTGGAAAGCCGACTATTCATTCTAAACCGTGGCCATTCATAATATCAATCAGGAACTGGCCCTTTGAGTTACTAAGCATATTCCCCAGTTTACATGTCATATTTGTCCAATCAATATTTTTATAATTAATATTCCCCGTTAAGTTGTATGTGTACTCTATATTCGTTCTTATCAGATTTTTTTTCTCTAAAGCCGACATCTTGATAAAAGAATATCGACACAATCACAAGGTCTTCTGTACACACTAGTGTCATGGAATGACCCGTTCACTCGGAGTGTGACCCAAACACCTTTGATCCATCGCAAATTTCGGTCAGAAGCATCTGTGTAAGTTCGCTATGTAGCAGTAGTAATAACCCTGCACCATGTATTCACAAAACTGCATACGTGTTTTGTTCTGAGTCGACGTAAAGAACGAGTGTGATACGAGTTAGGAATACGGCAAGGCCCACTCGGAACATAGCTCGCTGACGGAAATGGCCGAGCGATATTCCGTGTAGGCGAGACCGTCAGGCCGAGCCATATTCATAAGCCATATCAAACGAGTTCTTTCCTTTGACTCAGAACAAAACACAAATGTTGTTTTATATTTATTATATGCCCCTCTTTTAAGCTTAATAAATATTGTTAGCTTTACTGCATAAATGCGATTAAAAACGAATTGAGAATTACGAAACTTGGATTCACTGCGTCTAAAATACATGCGCACGCGCATCAAAGAAGACAACTATATAATTCGTAACTGGGCGTGGGATACGGAAATACGGACTGGAGAGCTGTGTCGAACGCCAGAAGGCGCATGTAAGATTAAATTGGTATGTAATAAATACACAAAACTACATACATATTTTGTTCTGAATTGGCAGAAAGAACGAGTTTGATATGTATTAAGAACGCGTTTATAGCGTTAGGTCCAAGACTTACTCATAAACCATATCAAACGAGATCTTTGTCCCGACTTGAAACAAAATACGAACGCGGTTTTGTATTTATTACATACTTCGCTTCTTATATTTTTATTAAGGATATGTATCCGTGAAAAATCCAAATCACATACACACACACATTAAAGTTTCAAAGAAATGAGAGCATATTTCTGTAAAGGTGCAAGTAAGTGCTTGATTGCGTTAAAAACGAGGACCAAAGGATAGTCATACTCAATGACAAAATTTTCAATTCATGTTATCGGTGTTGCATTTAGCTTTGTATGAAGCGTCACCACTTCACTCCCTATTTAAGATATTAAATGTAATTTAAGTTGAAGTTGGAGGGTTGTTTAAAAAAAAAAAAAAAAAGCAAGAGAGAGACATGGATCCAAAGATTGTATAAACCTTGTGCACATTTGGGACCTGCCCATTCCAAAGGTCACGTCAGCGTTGTACTGTTTGAGCAAAACCAGTCACGCTCCTCTGATATCGTACTCATTTATCCTGACACCTACGCACCTGGAATGATTCCCTGTTTGGCAATCGCCCATATTTTCTTTGAACACAATCCGCATTGCAAGGGCAAGGACTGAGTTCGATCCACATGCCAAAATGAGGAATCATATTACGTTCGTACGGTATCTTGTTTCAAATGTATTGACAAGCCTGGTTTGTTATGAATTACAGGTTTGTTGACAAGCGAAAAATACTTTCTATCAAACCCTCTCCAGCCAAATAACTCAGATGGTAAGGTTAAAAACTGTTTTGAGTAAGTATTTCGATTCCTGGAAGAAAAAACTAAATTTAAATTTAAAAACAAAATATATAAAAGGGATCACATTAGGCATGACTTGTTTCACACAGCCCTATCAACAGTGGTTTCCTCGCTGTACATACCCGTAAGGCTGTTTTTAGAAGCATATGGGATTTTCCGTCTAAGTATATTTAGAACAAGGCACATGGATTCTGACCCCAGTCGTATATCAATCTGATTAAAATCAGATCTCTGCTGTTATACTTGAAGATCTGATAGCGACCGCTCAAGGGTCATGTTCTGGTAACCTATGTTATTACCATAATCGCTAATTTTATAAACCAATCAGATGAAGTATCATGTCTTCGCGTTTGGAGAAAGAGCACTGTGGATGAAGAGCATCAATGTGTACAGAACGATTTGATTCACGTTCTGATTTTTGAAAGCTGCATTTTCATTGGCTAATTCAAAGGTCACCAGAACATGACTCTTAAGCGGGCGTCGTCAGATCTTCACGTAAGACTGCGGAGATCTGATTTTAATCAGAATGGTCGTACATAATTGAAAGGCCGCACACGATCAATATTCTGACCGTTAGGATTCCACGATAAAAGACGCTTACCGTGTTAAGAGGCAAGGTCCAAAAATATGGGTATATTTGTATGAGTTTTGAAAATTTAAGTCAACTCTATCACGTCTAGCAAACCAAATGCAATTATCTATCCAAATATTGCATGCGAACATACGCTCTTTTGTTCCACAGTAACGCACGAGGTTTTGGGGATTAGTTTCATAACTTCACGGGGCCCCACTTAACACCGCCAAGACAGTGCAAAAACGTTGTAGGATGGTAGTATTTTACTGGCTTATTTTCATTAGTACGGCTTGTCAAGCATTTCCAACACACTTGTCTGTTTAGAGCAGGACAGATTGTTCTAGCGACTTGGGGCATGGATCCTGTTTTGTAACGACTATAATTTTGATTTTTAATGGAACTAAGAAATATTCATTAAACATTTGTGCTTTATGAATTTTGAAGTTCACAAATTGTTTGATGCTTTATTTTTCTAGCCAAGAAAAAAATATTATTAACAATCTGGGACAAACTCTATAGCATTAATGATATTCTTCGTCAGAATAAAGAATTGCAGAAAAGGCAGATTTAATATAAAATTGTTACAAATTAAATGATATGATCCTTTCAGCTTTGAGGGCTTTAATGTTCATTATCAAATTTAAAGAAACGTTTATCTCAGTTCTTAATGAGATTACTCCGGTTAAAGAAGTCATTCTAAAACAAACGACAAAACCATGGATAACTACTGAAATTAACAAAAATTGAAAACAGGGATTAGTTATTTAATATCTATTGGAAAGTTAGAATTTAAGTGGAGAGAGATGTTAGTAAGGTAAGAACGAATGATTTTTGTAACAAAACTTAAGAGAATAAATATGACACCAAGAAATTATAGCAATAAGGTTTACTCACATTTGTGTAAGACAGAATACATCCTATTTGTTTCGATGCAATAAAAAAAAATTTGAAAATAAAAGTCTAAAAGCAACATCATTCAAAATAATCTGTAATGTTTATCACCGAAAACTAATAGAAATCACACTGCTCTAATACACAATAGATTTGTCTTTCCTATTCTTCGTTGCATGCCGGAATTGGGATACATTTTAAAAACCAACGAAACCTAGCATTTAATAAAAATGCAGTTTTTATAAATGACTTTAACCCAGATCAAACATCAATCAGTACGAACTTGAAAGTGGGGGAAATGCCTTTGTATGGACTTGGTCTGGCATGATTTTCTTGCACAAATCATATGTACGACGAAGATGAGTATGAGGAAACATAACACTGTCATTGAATGTCCATTCTTTGCTAAAATATTTAATATTTCAAAAATTGAAAGCATATTGTTGAAAGGTGCAAGCAAGTGTTTAAGTGCGACACAAACGAGGACTCCAAGGTATTTATGTTCATTGGTTCAAAGTTTTAAACTCAGTTTATTGTTGTTGCATTTAGTTTTGAATGAAGTGTTACCACTGTCCTCAATATTTAAGATATTAAAGTATTGTAACTTTAAATGGGTGTTTTTTATTTTAAAAAATGTCTGCGAAATTTAGAATTTGGCATTTATGACATATGAACCTGTGCATGAGAAGTTATTGTGGATCCAAAGGTTCACTGCTGTAATGTTTTGGGCAAAACCAATCATTTACATTTCTGCTATCGTACTCAATTTTGCTGATACGTTCACATCTAGAATGAATGACAGTCTCGCATTCAAATTCCCTTTATTTTTCCTGATCTACTTTGAACACAATCCGCAATAGTCATTATTAGAATAATGATTGAGTTAGATACGCATGCCAAAATCAGGAATAATACCAGTTTCTTATGGTATCTTTGTTTAAAATTTCTTGATAGGTCTGTTTTGTTGCGATTGCCAGGTTTGTTGACGCACGAAAATATTTTTTAAAAACGAAAAATATCAAGCCATCTCCCACCGAATAACTCGAATGATAAGGTTAAAAACTGTCTAGAATAAATATTTGGATTCCTGGGGAATATTTTATTTTAAAACAAAATCATAAAAGGGATAATATAAAATTATAGTAGACATGGCTTATTTCAACTTTGGTTTCCCTGCTGTAAATACCCGTAAGGCTATTTTTAGAAGCGTTTGGGATTTTCCGTGTATTCTAACTTTAAATAGAAGAGGGAATATGACCCAAGTCGTACATAATCGATTGGCTGCTCACGTTTCGAATTTAGACCAATACCCAAATACATATAGTATGGCAAACGCCATAGACATTAGGGGAAAAAGAAAAAACAAACACTCATGCACGCAAAAAAAACCCAAAACAAAACAAAAAAAAAAAAAAAACAAAGCAAGAAGTACAAACCTAAGTTCTTAAAAAACTAAATGGCGATAGTCAACTCAAACACGAATTCTACAGAACAAAAATAGAGCAACCTCGCCAAAATTCTTTGTTCCAGAATTTTTCATACGAATTTATTTATTCTCGTTAAAAATAAAACACAAGCAAAGGGAGGACAGGAAAATGAAATATAATTCATTATCCAAAAGTTTACATTTAGAAAACAAGAAGCGATAACTCTTAAGTTCTAACTATCAAGATATGCCAGGATGGTGCTAAGGGGGTGTGTACAACTATAATTCCGAGTCATCATTGTTCTGACCGTTAAGATTCCATGATAAAATATGTTTGCCGAGTTGGGACGATGCAAGGTCCAAAACATGGATATATTTTTGATGACCCTCCCAATCTACATGTCCATGACATAAGAGCTCTGGTAGTCACGTGATATCAACAATAAACCCCTTTCCAATATTGTTGAAAAATTCAAAAATGTTGAATGAAAGCCACATACTGTTTGTAAAAGAACGAAAGGACACATAATTCTGATCATATTTATTCCGAGAGCAAGGCCGGATCAAGTCAGTTGGTATTGGTGGTGGTGGGTCCAAAATTTCAAAAGGGACCTGACTTTCCTCGATAGGTCACCAAAGCAAAAAACCTATTTGTCTATCTACTCCATGTGTGCATAATACCCAATAAACGCATTCAAGAATAAAACGATAGTCAAATTTCAAGTGACAAGTGACTGTACATGTGTGTGTGTGTGTGTGTGTGTGTGTGTGTGTGTGTGTACTTTTTGTTTCTTTGTTTATTTTTGTTTAGCCTGGGTGGTGAGTGACGGTGGAGTTCAGGACACACACACCCATCCCGTCCTGGACTGCATTTACCAGAAACCTGACAGCAACTTTGAGAAAGTCAGATTCATCTAGAGCACGGTATCAACTATGGTTTGGATATATCACGTTACTACCGCGTTGACACGAGCTCTTTGATTGATAAATCTGGCTATGTCCAGGTTCCTACGACTGCCACCGCTCCCCCTTTCCCTGAAAATTGCGTCCTACTCTGCGCCATTGCCGCTAAACAAGCGACTATGCTATCTGACGATTTACTACCCAATTGTGGATGTTATCCATACGCCTAGCAACTCGGAGGTCACATCAGTATGTTAAGAGCAACAAATTAGTTCCAAACAGGTAGCCTCATTACTTTATTTTTTCTTCATGACTTCCTAGGGTCAGTCTTATATATCTCTTGATCGTAAGTTAAACTAAGCACATGTCTTCGTAACAAAATGCGCTATCATGTTATCATGTGTTTTTGCAATGCGTAAAATTGTCCATGATTATTGGAGCACTCCCGTTGTCAAATCCTCGGCTTCGGAGGTACGTAGTTTCGCACGTTGTTAAACTCTTTAACTTCGGTGGTAAGTATCCGGGTACACTGGGTCGTCGGCTAGAACTCTAATGCTTTTAACCGACCACCCAGGGTACCCGGATGCGGAGGTAAGTAAATCTTGCATGTAGTCCGCAACTCCATAATGCCGAAATAGAAGTGATCGGTTTGAAAAACCGGAACTTATTAAATTTGATTACGTCCATGATCCTGGTTCGATCGGTTATTAGTTTGATTATTGTCTTGATTCCATTTATTTTGTCATCGTTTCCAGTTCTGATTTTATTTTCTGGAAAGAATTATTTCTTTCATTTTAATGTTTCATTTCTTGCCCAAGTCCTGTAATTCTTTAGCTAAAGAGGATATTACTCTCTTTAGGTCGCAAAAATCTCTGGATATCCCCGCAAATTTTATTTTCATTCCCCATCTCAGACACCTGATTTATATTGTGCCCTGTTGGTAAACTTGAATCATCAATGGACTCTACAACCCTGGCCGTACGCTTTGTTTGCACGTCGGCGATAAGACAAGTTTCTAAACAAACGGCAAGAATTTCTGCTCCAAGTATCTTTTGGGCGGGCCTGGAGTAAGAGAAGTCTGATATACGAATCGTGCAGGGCATTACTGAATTGATCTAGAGAGAGAACTTAAAAAATTAAAAGAAAAAAAAATCATCAAACACTTCATTTTTATATGAACTGAAATGGTTGGGATGCCAATTGACCCTATATAACGTGGTATTTCATCCCGCTTAATCAATCCAAACATCTTCGGCCTTTTCCATCGCATGATATAAAAAAATCTCGAATGTACATATGGCTGTTTTGAACTGCCCTGAAGCCTGTGGTTGTTATTATATCATAATAACTTCAAAATAAAAAGATGACGTATCATTACTAACAGCAATACAAATAATAGTTCAGATAAATGAAACCGAATGATTTATTCAAATTTGTAATTACAAAAATTGCAGTTCATATTAGAAATTAAATATGCATATCTTGTATTGGGAGTCCATAACGTCGTCGAGTGTTATTTGTAAGACCAATCACGTTATAAGACTATTCTTCGCACAGCAAGCCGGATATTCGTCCCCCAAAAACTTATAAATTTGGGAAGTACGACTACGATTACTTCAGATTCTATTTCAGAGTCGAAGTTATTCGATTCTCATCGGTTAGAGACCAAGGTTTTCCAAATACCCTCTTGATATATATATACTAAACCTCATTTTTTCATGTCAAGTCAAGAAAGAAACTTTAGATGCAGTCGGAACGTCTTTGGCAAGAAAAAACCTCGGATGTTACCTAGGTGTTACTCTCGACAGTACTCTCTCATTGCACCAACATGTCATGAACATATGCAAGGCTGCATATCTTGAGCTGAGACGCATCAGCTCCATTCACAAGTATCTTTCAGTTGATGCCACTAAAACACTTGTGTGTTCCTTAGTACCTTCAAGACTGGACTATTGTAACTCAATTCTGTCTGGTTCGTCTCAATATCTACTCCAGAAACTTCAAAAGTTCAAAACACAGCTTCTCGGATCATCCTTAGAGTACCACGATCAGAGCACGCCTCCCCCCTGCTCTGTACCCTACACTGGCTATCCATTCGATCCAGAATTAAACACAAAATTTGTTCTCTGTGCTACGTTTCACTGACGGGCTCCAATCCAACATACCTATCTGACCTCACCCATGTGTAGATACCAGCAAGATACTTACGCTCCTCTTCCGACACTCGTATTCTCATTATTCCCACTATGAAAATGAAATCATATGGACAACGTTCTTTTGCATACCGGGGCCCCGAGTGGCCGAGTGGTCTAAAGTGCTCTCCGTTGCGGATCACTGCCATCTCACCTCTGTCTGCGTGGGTTCGAGTCTAGGATATGTGAGAAAGCTTGCCAGTAGCTTCTCGTGGGTCGGTGGTTCTTTCCGTGGATTTCCCGGTTTCTTCCTCCACCATTAATACTGGCCGCCATGTATAGCCTATCGTGTGCTGAAAAATGACGTTAAGCTCCATGACAACAACAACAACTTTTGCATACCAGGGCACAGCAACGTGGAATGAATTGCCCACTGAACTTAGACACAAAGACACGGTGATCTCATTCAAGAGCGCTCTTAAAACTCACCTATTTCAACTGCAGTAACAGACTTAAAGACCTAATAATGTTTCCTAACCTTAAATATTTACAGCATGTTTTCTGTTTTCTAATTTCGTGGTGTTTGTTTTTATTTTTGTAATCATATCATTATATATGTTTTTTTAAAGTGTTTTCAAATGTTGTAAAGCGCTTAGAGCTTCTAAAGATTAGGCGTTATACAAAGTCCTCATTATTATTATTATGTTAATATCCAGTTTGAACTGCCACCAAAAGCGTGGCTGTCATTACGTCATAATAGCTCATGATGATGCAATGCTAGATGACATGCCAGCGCTAAAAGTATCTTCAGCAATATTTTTAGATTATTGAAACCGAACAATTTCCTTAATTTTTCACTGCAAAGTTGTATGAATAACGTTCAGATTTAGAAACAAAGTTGTTTGACTGATTGTTAATACGTTGAGTATCATTTTCCACAACTATATTTTTTAATAACAATATATTCTTCAGACGTCTAGCCTGATGTTCGTCCGCGAAAAAAAAAAAACTTACCAATCTGGGAAGTATCAGTACGATTACCTCTTGGGTTCTTAAAGAGAATCAAAGCCAATGCCATCTGTTAGTAAGAATCAATAGATTAGATGTAAGCATATCCATTAGTACTACACCCTTACAATAAAAGGTCACTGCGACATTTCACATTTTCTGGGCATAACGCATTGAAATGACCATTTTTTTTTTTTCTTTTCTACCTGATACATAATGATTTTTATACCCGGAAGCATGGAAACTTGGTGAGATGATACATCTTGATCAGTATTACAATCTCATGTTAAAAGTAGGTCACCGCAACTCATGCTTCACAAACGTACAAATCCTAAGGAAAACAGAAGGCCATTTCGAACCTGTAACTACATTTGGAAGTATAATAAATACGTTTGACCAGTGGTCCACGTTCAATATTAATAGCTACATGAGCATACAAATTATGAGTTGACTACAGGCAACATTCTTTCCACGCTATGGTCTACATGTATTATGCTAATCAAAGTAATTATTACTGCATGCAATATAATTGTACTGCTGACTGTCACTCCAATGTTAGTTAAAGTGAGTAAAATCTGCAGGAGTTTGACGTTCTATCAATATGCATATTTATAGTACAGAGAAGGTTATTTCGGGTTGTCACAAATTTTAGTCGTATTTTATTGATAAAAAGCCAGACTCTGGTGTTTAGGGGTGGACGGTAGCTTGTGAAGCAGCTATTCGGAACAATTATTATAATTTTGCTTTAGTAAAAATAATAAGTTACCCAAACAAAATTAATTTCTAGTTTATATCAACCCATTATACAACCCGTACTTTATGTCTTTATATTTTCATTCCTATATTTTCACTTGTGAAAAATATTTCCTTGCAACGCTTCGTTGGATGTGCCAACCAAAGTTATACCCGAGGCAAGAGAAACAGACCACTTTGTGAACTAGAATAAAAGCTGCATTATATGAGACGGAAATATTTTGTTCTCCTCTCTACTTAGTTATTTCCAATGACTACCCACTCGATACCTTCGCTGCAAAGGTGGCACTCTACAGTTTCGTATTTTGCATAGGGATTTTTAAAGAAAAATAATTTCCCAGGTTTTCCTCATTGCTTATCCTGGCTATTTAAAAAAAAAAAGACATCGTATACCTTATTTATTTTTTAAAAAGCGTCTAATTCCCTTTAATGTAGTGTATGATTGATGAGTGCAATTTGGGTTCTAGAGTATATAGCTTGGCCTTAGTGGAGATGTGCACATAAGAAAATTCTGCTCGCTTCGCTTGGTCATTTTCTCTTCCTGGACTTGAGAGGCAAATTGCAAAACCAAGCAGAACCGATAAATATTTTACTTTTTATATATTTTGTCAATTCATTCATTGCACTTTCAGGAGCTGCTATTGTGAGGTCTGGCAAAATTCGTTTTGCCTATTTGAATAACTCTTCAAGATAGTGTACTTTACACTAATTCAGGCTCATTTTTTGAGCATATTGGATCAGCCATTTTGGTTAGCTGTGTGATTAGGCCGATAAATCAGCCCCACACCTGTATTGATATTGACTGACGTTTTAGGGGATGATATCACCTATTCATTAAAAGTTGCAACTGTTTGCAGACAGTTTCGTCTACACACATCGGTGTACATTCAGGCCGGATCAGATGTGGGTTGTCCATGTTGGCAGTACCCCCAGCTGGCCAAAAAGTACCAAAAACAAAAAACGTAAAGACACAATTTGATCATTGTTTTATTCTTGCGCACGTTTATTGGGTATTATACACATTCTGAGTAAATAGATACATAGAGTTTTGCTTTGGTGCTCTTTCAAGGAAAGTCAGGGCCCTTTTGACATTTTAGACCCGACCCCCCCAACACTTCACCTGATCCGGCCCTGACCTTTTATACACTTACCAGTATTTCTCACGGCTGTTGAGCTACCGTCGGCTGAAGGGTTCTTTTGGCGATATGTACATAATATTTCAGATCAAATCCTGTGTTTGACGACTTGTAAATCCGGGTGGAATAGCACAACCCTATGTCGTGGCCCATTTTGAATTTCGCGCTAGATATGGCTCTTAGCAAATATTGGTAGGTGTCTAAACTGTACGCATGTGTGTTCCGGAAAGATCAGCATGCAACAAATTTGCACATTATATTAAACGGGTGACATCAGATCCACAAATTGATCAGGATCAACATAGATTTGGGGGTTTGATTTATCACCGCGGCCTTGTGTTTGATCTCTAAAGATTGCCGCTGGGTTAGTATTGAACTCTTACGCAAGGTTACCATGACCAGCCAGACACCGGAAACTTGAGTAGGCAAAGTCGACCGGTCGTGTCGCTTAACAAAGGCTTGCCGTTATCACACCTACATGTTAAAGGTTAGTTCAAGGATCAAAAGGAAAGTCCACGGGGTGAATGGGGCGTGTTCTTATCCGTCGCCACGTTGACAGAGAGCGAGAGGGACTATGTCCGCTAAGTTTGATTGGATCGGTCCACAGCGATATCCAATCAAAATTGAGATAGAAAGCGTGATTACAATTCAGATCCGAATGATACATTCCGAAATCGTAAGAGTAATTTAGTATTCGCCTGGAAAGATTGCAGATCAATAGGGTTTACTCCGAGAAAGAAGCCACAGAACTTAGAGGTAGATTCTAAGGAAAGACAAAGCTTCGAAAAGGTCAGTGAGTTATTTGCTCGATTTTTGCAGAGTATTACGGCATCATAATTGTAGTTATTTGTAATATGAACACTCAATTACTAGGATCGTGTAGTATGTAGAATTACCTTTGTAGTGTTTCATTTACATGCGTATTTGAGAAACGGGCTTGAGTCTTACGTAGAGAATCATTAGACGCGAGGCGGAATTATGTAGATTGTTAGCTTGTGGTCACAATTAATTTTGTAATTCGCTATTAGGTTACTTCGTAATAAACCAGTGCATTTATTAATGCTTTATGTCTGAATTTACACATGCTTGAATTGTGAATTTGGAAAATGGTTGAAGTATTTAAGATTAGTTACTATGGACGTATGCGTATATCAGACCATGGATATTGAATATTTGAGTACTTTGTATGAGTTGTAAGGTAAAGAAATGCATCTGATTATTGTTCTATTTTTTACTATAACGGAATTAGGAATATGTACTGATGTGACGGAATTTATTGATGTATGTATAAGAAGTAATTGATACCGTGCTGTATTATCACGTTTGTTTTACCATACAAGAATGTTAGGTTATCTCGATGTGAACGAATGGCTGACCGAAGAAATTTAATAGCCGTTATCTGATGTTAGGCTGTGTGTAGTGTGAAATGAGAGGGTTAAGGAAAAATATTGTACCGTCCTTGTGTCTTCACAGGAAGCTTTTTATGGGACAAAGAACTTCCGGTTCCATTGTGTACCAAGTCTTCAAGAGTTGGAGACGGAATCGAGACTGTAGCCGAGACAGTCGAAGTCGACAGAAGTGTAGTCCTGGAGGAGAAAGTGGAGGAGGAGGAGAAGGAGTCTAGAGAAAGTGGAGGAGGAGGAGGACAAGGAATTTGGAGAAAGGTCGGGGAAGAAGAGAGAAGGAATTGGGAGAAATTAGGGAGAGAAAAGATACAACAGATGAGTAGAAATACAAGGCCAGGTGGAAATCAATCTCGCACTGCTAATCAAGTGATGCAATAGGCTTATTAAAGGGTCGAGTGGAAGGAGTGTAATTGGAAATTTGAGTCATTTGATTATTGAATTGTTATTAAATTGTTATTCATTGAATTTCAACCTTTTTTTTGTATATTTAACCATCTAACAGTCGGCATCGCTGACTGGGGGCTCGGAGCTTTACATCTATCTTTCACTAAATTTAACTTCCAACAAAATAGAGCCTGGGTGGGGCTTCTATAATAGTTTAAATAAAATATTGGGAGCACCCCACCTCAACTATATAGTTCGTCACATGTACAATTTCCACAAGTACAACAACATCCAATATTTCAGCCACAGTACATAGAAGTATGCCAACATTCTTTCCATTGTGCATGTTGCAAGTGCAAACAACTTCACCTTACACATGTCACTCTCTTAGAAGTTCGTAAAAAAAGTAGAACGTCCCCTAAGTAAGCGGTTTTGAAAACACCGGAACACATTTAGTTTGCTGACTAGCATTACAACCATTGTTCGCCATCGCCGCTTAAAACACCGGAACTTGTGAAGTTTGCCATGTCAACAATGACTGGTCCAACTAAACACTGCAAAGACACGCAATTTTTCATTATTATGTTGTCATGTTGAATATGTTGTAATACTTGTATCATCTTGGGAGAAGGCTAATTTAAATTGTAAGAATTTGTGCCCAATCCCATTGTATCCTATTGTTTAAACAATTAATAACAAACTACTTTTTTCATTTATTTTAAATGTGTATTGCTTCAGACACTACCTTGTGAAGCATTATGTTAAATGCCACAAAGTTCAACATGGCTACTGTTTGTCTTTTGGTGTCATTTAAATAAATGACAGAAGGAAGTCACGATAAAAAAAAAATCCCTTGTGTTCATTTCAAAATAAAATGTCCAAAAACACATATAATGCATTTCTCGCTCACATAGTATGTAATTCATTCACAAAATAAAGATGATAAGTTTCAAAAACAGACTTTGTGTAGCTTTTGTCACCCCGAATTTAACTGCTGAACATGTCTTTGTATGTTTTTGCATGTTCTTGTGTGTCTGTGCATGTCGTTGCATGTCTTAGCACACTGGTCATGTAGGCATTCAACACCGATTATTTCAGTAACGGGTGTCATTTTATAGCTTTTGATTCTACATACCTTTAAGTGCCAAGTATTCACTTCATTTGGATTCGTATACATCGATATTCCTTTGGAAGGTCATTATTTAGACGCCCCGAGAAGTGCATACGGCAAAATCAATGTTAAAAGCACGTAGACATCTTTGGACGAAATGAACCTAAAGGTGTGTTCCAGTACAATCCGGATTGAATGTCGCGCGCTGTGATGTCACAATGAACGTTACGCATATTGACTAACAAATTCGTGAAGATTCCACTCGAAGTGCTCTTGTCTTGACCCAAATTTAGTACACGGTCACCATTGTTAAAGACCGTAGAGATCGATAATTTTCGTCGGAAAGTTTCTTGATTACATTTAAGGTGCAGATCGTTAAAAAAATATGGATTGAATAGACTTTGGTTAAAGAAAAGTAGTGTTAGGTTTTAAAAGGACAATTTATATATAATTGAAAATGAGTAAATGCGCATATATGACCCGTATGACTTGTACTATAGTATGGCCCACAATGACCCCCCCCCACCCCCACCCCGAAATAATAGGCTAGAGCGCGCCATTTTGATATTCACGCTGTGATGTATTGCTGAATTGGACTCTTGTTGTGTACAGGTAAGGGCAGCCGTCACCGCCAAAATTACATTAATCAAATGATGCAGTATGAAATCAAATGATTTAACCCAGGAAATGAAACGATAAATCCAGATTCCAAATGATGTGGTGTCACATGAAATGATTTAGTGAACAAAACCGAATGATGAATTTAGATTCCAAATGACGTGGTATGAAACGAAATGATGTAGTGTGAAATGAAATGATTTAACCCAACAAATGGAATGATGAATTCGGATTCCAAATGATGTTGTGTGATATGAAATGATGTAGCATGAAATGAAATGATTGAACCCCAAAAATTAAATAATAAATTCAGATTCCAAATGACGTAGTGTTAAATGAAATGATTTAGTATGGAATTAAATGATGTAAAGAACAAAACAAAATGATCATATCTGCTAACAAATGAAGTGGTATTAAATAAAATGATGTAGTCTAAAATAAAATAATTTAACTCAACAAATGAAATCATAAATTTAAATTCCAAATGATCTGGTATTAAATAAAATGGTTTAAACAACAAAACGGAATGATGAATTCTGATTCCAAATGACGTTTTATTAATTGAATTTACATTGCATAAAATCAAATGATTTAAACCAAAAAATGAAATGATGAATTCAGATTCCAAATGACGTGATATTAAATAAAATGATTTAAAGAAGAAAATGGAATGATGAAATCTGTTTCCAAATGACATGGTATTAGATAAAATGATGTAGTCTAAAATGAAATGATTTAATCCAACAAATGAAATCATGAATTTAAATTCCAAATGATTTGGTATTGAATAGAATGGTCTGAAGAACCGAATGGAAGAATGCATTCAGATTCCAAACGACGTGGTATTAAATGAAATGTGTTGAAAGTAAACGGTCTGACTGTGAACAGCACTACATTGTAAGGTCAAACTGCCAATCATCTAGCGTAAATCCAAACATACACGGGGGGGGGGGGAGGGGAGCGCTGTTAACCATGATGTATGGTGTCAGCACGCCCAGATTTTTAATTTAGTGAAGTATGTTCACCATACGGTTGAGATTTTTTGCAGACGAAACTTGGATGGGAAAGGTGTTTCCGTTCGTATGATATGAACAAGAACTATATTTTCCAATCAACTACAATTGTTAATACGTTTGTAATCGAGCGTGGAATGTTTCAAATGCACATAATTCAGACGATTCATTTTTTACTTATTCTTGCATAAAACATATGGAAAAAAATCAACGTGCTATTTCAATGTAGTTTGTTGAAATGAAATGGAACTATGTGAAAAGAGTTGAGATTGCTGCGGCATTTGGATAAATTTGATATTTATTTAGAATCACATTTCATACTTATGGAATGTCCCCAATTTCTTTTTATAATGACTGACACTTTGTACATATTTGTGATTCCCCGTTCTGATGGTAAACAATTATGATACATAGCTTCTTGGAACCACAGATACATTGCAAAAGACGTGTATACATAAAGGCATTGTAAAACTGATCTTTATTGCCAAATTAAAAAAAAAAAATAATTATATCCCTGTTTTGATGGTAAAAATCACATCCCTGTTTTGTAGGTTTTACAAGAATGTGTCTGCATGCAATTAACTTAATTTGAGTGTGACTTGGATTTCATTAAATAAGAAATTTACTGTTTATGTTAATTTGGACAACTATTTAAATTTACATATCATAAATAGGAAGACCAATATCAAGTGTTTTGTTTTTTTATCTTCAGTTGTTATTTAGTCTGCACTAGATGATAAAATATCTTTGGTATATAGGTATACCGTTAGAACAGCTGTGAAAATGATGGCATAAAAAACGGGTTTATTTCATAAGTTTATGTGTCTGCTATGTCAGAGTTTCTAAAACTGTTATGTATTCTTTTGGTTTTAAAATGCACATCCTTTGAAATTACAAAACTACAGGTACATCATTCTATGAGACCAACAAATTTTAGAAACTGGTAGGGATACCAACATATTTATGGACTGTTCATAAAGGGATTTAAAATGTTCATTTGTGGCTGGAAAATACATGAAGTAAGAAGGCCTTTTTAGCAGCTTTATATGCACACAAACAATCATTATTAAGTCACTGACGCCTGCATCAATAGCGTGTAGTAAGGTCACTATGTGAACTGATAACTGGAGGTATACAGTATTTACTACCAGCCAGTAGGAATCCATCAGGATCATAAGAGTGGTGTTGATAGCAAAGGGCCATTCAGCTTGGGTGTCATATTACCATGGATAGAAACTAGTCACATTCTTGGGGCCTGGCATAATATAGAACTTTGACAAATAATGCACATGTACGCAATTTAATAACATATGAGGTCAAACCGGAAGGGGGGGGAGGGCTTCGGTTTGCAACCCAAGTAGGGGTATATACCAGCCTATGCTCGGGCTGGAGCCCCAACTTCATCTCTCACCTCAGGGAAACTAGCAGACTTTGACCTGATTAAATATGTTTTAATTTTTAAATTAGCATGAATGGAAATTAAATGCTCCTTCGGTGTCTTACATAATAATCAATAACTAACATGTAGAAAATGGGAAACCCACTAGCTATTAATATCTAACCTTTTTTTTTTATATACTATTAGTTATCAAAAAGGGAACAGGGAACCTACACATGGAAGAAGCATGATACATCGACGTCACAGGGCTAAGTCACAAGGCGCTACGCGGAGTGGACAGGCCTGTGAAAGAGCCTCAGAAAAATTCATGAGTAGGAAATGGACATACAAACATATACACGGGGAATAGGATTTGATAAAGTAATAAAGGGCAACCCATCCTAATATTAGGTACTAATAAAAAAAAAAATTTCAATTTGAAATTTAGGAATTTTTGGAACCTTTGGACTTTTTTGCGTGAAAATACAGATATCATCTACACTAAGTGGTGCCAGAACTTGTGGCCTTGTTGGGTGAAAAATTAAACCCAAACTTTCAGATCGGGACACAAGGATGCATCCAAAAAATTGTGAGAAATATGCAGAAAATAAAAGAAATGTGGCTTCTCAAGAATGATGCAGCCTTTTCATTCCCAATAGTTATAAAAGAAAATGAGAGCCGTCTCACAATGCATACATGAAAAACAATAGGATTTATTTTATTTTTGTGTACTTAAGTACAACCGTCACTCATTCAAAACTGAAATCTAAAGAGGAAAAGAGAAATTCAAAATTATACATGGAAATGAAAAATGCCATTTCAAAAAAAATTAATAAACAAAAATTTTTTAAAAAAAAGGAAGAAGGGGAAGGAGATTTTTTTTTTTTTTTTTTTTTTTTCATAATTAATCTTGTAGAAAACCTGGGCAAGAATTTTATTAAAAGCCGGCCTTACACAAAATCTATAGCAAGCACACAATATAGCATCACACATATAGCAAACACAGGACTTAGGGACCCTTGGCAAAGGTCACTGGATTTTAAAAGGAGAGGGACTCCGATCAAATGATTGAAATCTGATCGGATGAGCAAACCTTTAGATACACTAGGGAAATAAATACCCCATAACAAATTTGCTTTTTAAATAAATTTTTGATCCAATTCTGTTTTATAAAGTAAACAATGCAACACACTTTAGGGGGATACACATATACATAAAAACACTTTTCTTTTTTTCGGCTAAGTGGGGGGGGGGAGCATCTGTCTGGTGCCCCATCCCCCCCCCAAAAAAAAAGTAATGTAAGATATATACAAAAAGTGTCGACAAACAACTTGTTAGTTTAGTATCTATGCTAGGTCAGGTCATCAAATATGGTAATTACTATTGATCAAATAAGATCAAAATTTTGATTTCCTTAATTGATAGATCTTGGTTTGTAGAAGCCTTAATTGGAAACTCACCTAGTACAAGGCGGAGAAATGTTAAAGAACATACACACATTCGTTAATGTGGATCAAAACACTTGATGCTGATTGGAAAATATAGTTCTTGTTTATATCATACGAACGGAAACACTTTGGCTGTCCAAATTTCGTCTGCAAAAAATCTTAACCGAATGCTGAACATACTTCACTAGATTATAAATTTGGGCGTGCTGACACCATACATCATGGTTAACAGCGCCCCCCTGTGTATGTTTGGATTTACGCTAGATGATCTGCAGTTTGACCTTACAATGTAGTGCTGTTCACAGTCAGACCGTTTACTTTCACCACATTTCATTTAATACCACGTCATTTGGAATCTGAATGCATTATTCCATTCGGTTCTTCAGACCATTTTATTCAATACCAAATCGTTTGGAATTTAAATTCATGATTTCATTTGTTGGATTAAATCATTTCATTTTAGACTACATCATTTTATAGAATACCACGTCATTTGGAAACAGATTTCATCATTCCATTTTCTTCTTTAAATCATTTTATTTAATATCACGTCATTTGGAATCTGAATTCATCATTTCATTTATTGGTTTAAATCATTTGATTTTATGCTATGTAAATTCAATTAATAAAACGTCATTTGGAATCAGAATTCATCATTCCGTTTAGTTGTTTAAATCATTTTATTTAATACCAGATCATTTGGAATTTAAATTTATGATTTCATTTGTTGAGTTAAATTATTTCATTTTAGACTACATCATTTTATTTAATACCACTTCATTTGTTAGCAGATATGATCATTTTGTTTTGTTCTTTACATCATTTAATTTCATACTAAATCATTTCATTTAACACCTCGTCATTTGGAATCTGAATTAATTATTTAATTTTTTGGGTTCAATCGTTTCATTTCATGCTACATCATTTCATATCACACATCATTTGGAATCTGAATTCATCATTCCGTTTGTTGGGTTAAATCATTTTCATTTCACACTACATCATTTCATTTCATACCACGTCATTTGGAATCTAAATTCATCATTCGGTTTTGTTCGCTAAATCATTTCATGTGACACCACATCATTTGGAATCTGGATTTATCGTTTCATTTCCTGGGCTAAATCATTTGATTTCATACTACATCATTTGATTAATGTAATTTTGGCGGTGACGGCTGCCCATAAACAGGGAAGGTAAAATAGTGTACAAAATGTAAAAACCGTAACTGTAATCTAAATACTCAATACTACATTTCTTAAGTCGCTGATGTTTACTTGAACCGATGAAAGCGAGGTTAATTTACGAAAAGAGGGGTGGTGTACGCAATCAATGTGTACACTCACACTCAGGGGTTCGTTACAAAGAAAATTAGGAGTCTAACCAGTAACAATATAACATTGTTACAGGTTAGACTCCTAATTTTCTTTGTAACTAACCCCTGTGCACTCACAGGAGTCTGACGTTTTATCAGTAAAGTACGATGAAATCTCTCTGACAACACGAAGTCACCTTACCGGTACTCTATTGATAAAACGTCAGCCTCCTGTGGTACACTCACCAATTGGTGAGTGAACAAATTAGTTTACCCCCGGATTAAGTGCCTGTGGTAGTCATCGAGGGGTCAGATTGTGACCTGCGAGAGATGTTACCTAGTGTTCATTGGCGAGTGTACACATTAGTTTACCCCGGAATCAAGTTCCTGTGGTGGTGTAAGCCTGCGGGGGAGAGAGTTTAATCTTCCGGTTTCGATTCAGAGCAAGTTTGGTATATAATAAATAAAAAGAGGAGATATTTCATTTCCTGAGTAAATATCTGATATATTTCATATTGCTTGCTACTCGTGATATAGGTTTTTAGTACCATACGATGAAAAATATGGTAAAAGAAGTAATCGTAATCCGAGTTTCCTTTGACCCATCCCACCCCATTTTTTGACATTTGAACATGTATGTTGGGGTGTGGGACACGATCACAAATGTGCAAATATAAAAAATGGAATGGAAGGGGTCAGAGGAATCTGATTAGTATTGATGCAGGAGAAGGCAATATCCTCTGTGCATCAATGTTATTGTTGCCATGGAGAAATATCTTTTGGAAACAAAGTAAGTAGTTCTCTGCTTTTTTTCTGACATTATTGGTGGCTGAGACAAACATTGCTTGGCACTATATCCGCTATAGTTTTATGCCCAAATAGTATCAGATTATCAGCCACTTGCTAATAGTTATCTAGTTGGTAAGTTAAATACCATTGACCCATGGCATTAAATCCTTCTGAACACTCACTTCTCTTACATGAATCCCTCTCAGAACAGAACGCCTTTGTATCCATCAGTTATTGACCTGAATATTTTTGTAGTGATACGTGTTGCAGCAAGTGACCCAGTAGCCCATTTGAGCCAAAGGCCAAAAACTCCAGCACAAATACTGCCAAGTATCATTGGTCTCCACCACCAGTACTCGAGGCCCAGCCTGGGGCCAAGGGCCAAGCCCGGGGCTATAATCAGTCGCGAAGCACTCAGTGCATAGGTGACTTTAATCCATGGACACACACACCACCAGTAATGTCAGAAAAAAAAAACGGTTGAGATCTACTTGTTGGTCTATAGCCGAGATAGCTTGTACATATTCCTTCACTATAGGGACCAGACTGTAAAGCCCCCTTGTATAAATCACGGCTGATAAAAAAAAATTCCATCCACTTATCCAGGACTAATGGTTGCAGAAAATTCACTTGTCTCACCATTTTTACTTGTCCCAAAATTTCAGTAACTTGCCTAGATTCGATGAGATGTATGCAGTTTAATGCACAAAAAACCCCACAAGAAATAACATATAAATGTAGGTATTTCCTGAAAGGGAGAGTATTCTAAACCTTCAAAGGGATAATCTCCCTTCTCTCCACTTACAAAGTTTGTCAGTTTTTGATTGTCAGGGTATCCTGTATACACTATATCTTGCTCTGATACAGTAGCATAACTACTTACATCAGCAAGAATGGAAAGAAATTTACTGGAATTTGGACATTTCCTAACTTCTTTCCTCAAGAGTTCATAAAATGACAGAGCAGATGTCTAGTGACCTGACTTTGTTCTTGTAATTAACACAAAGTTCAACACTATTTTTTCTGGAATGCAAACTGCATTGCAGTATCAGTGGTTTTCCATAACGGTGTTGGATGCAGAAAGGAGAGCCAGCCATTTTTCTCTTCAAATCATATTTAGTTATAAAATGTCCTGTTCTTGCTGGGTGTCAGCAGCTGTAACTTAGGGATTTTATACATGTGCTGGCTAGTGTCGTGCATATCCTGTACAGGCCTTGAGATGTCCAGAGCTATAATGAGACTTGATTGGTTACATCCTGAATTTGTTAGTTCCATTGACAAATAAACAGATTGAATTTCCAACCTGTGCAGGGGTTCTCAATAGATTTCCAGACTGAAGAGTCAGTTGATTCTTGACCCTAAATCTCAGGAGTCAAAACTAAAATCTTGAGAGTCAATTCTTTTGGACAGTCATGAGCTGTGATTCCTTGTTATTGGTGGAAACAAATGATGGTTAAGATTTTTTTGTCTTGTGCTGAATAATGAGAAATACCTGTACAGTATTTTGTAAGAAATGTACAATCTCATTTTTGTAAAGTGTTTCTCTTTCTAACGATATGGTGTGTATATTTTGTATATAAAACAGAGGATGTACATCACAGAATTGTCAGTTTACTTTTCCAGTCATCCTTATATTTTCTAACAAATTTCGGAGATTGACTCCTCTTCTTCTCCTCAGAGCTGACACTATCTTTCTGTTTCTTTGGAGTCTCAGGGTCAGAAAATTCATCACTGCCAGGTCGTTTCCGAGGCAGAGACAGAAAAGAAAATATACTTCTTTGCACCAGTGTGATTTTAAAGTTAAGACATGTGCACTGAGTGTTATGTACATTCAGTTTTTTTCTGAATGATCCATTAATTAAAATGTTCTGGGTTTTAAACATATTGCTTTTAAGCAAATTAATCACCAATAAAACACAATCCCACGCTCAAAACTGGCTTAGCGAGAAACCATATATTCCCATTTTGTCTGATTATGATTTAAAGCACAATCAAACAAATGCTGATATTTTATCAGAAATTACTCCAGTGAAGTCATAAATGATTCCGAACTTTTAAACATCCTGCTAAATGTAGCAACTTGCCAATAAAACAATTAAAGTTGGTTCACTTCCATTGGCAACTGGCTTTGCAAGCCGTCATAATGATATGCTCCAGTTCTGACCAGTTGAGTATAATTTATGTCCAAACATACCAATGCTGACATCTGATCAAAAGGCAGACCATTCATGTCATAATTGTTTCCTCTTCCTCTATCATAAATTTCAAACATAATCTCAAAACAATCCAACATAAGTCAGTTGAATTGAAGCCTGACTTCAGTGAACTGTTCGCTCCGCCCAGTTCATGTATATCTTCCATTGGTGCGATATTATTGGCTGTTGAGGTCTAAACTATTGTCGAGCAAATGTCAATCAGTACCTCCTACAGTAAATTTGTTATGGACAGCGTACTCTTGGTAAGAAACTAAGCTGGATGGGAATCAAGGGTAGTTAAGATCAAATCTATGTGCGCCAAAAAGACACACAAGTTGAAATTTCCTTGCGTCAGAAATGGGTCTTTTTTAAATTCCATGCATCAAAACCTGAGGGTATGCGTCTATTGAAAACCCTGCTGTGCCAGTTTGGGATATTGTTTGCAAGAGCTGCAAAACATCTTTCTTTCAACGATTCATGCCTTGGATAATTATCAGCCCAACGTGACAGTAATGTCTGTCTCACTGGTGTCATATTTAACATGTTTTCCTGCCACATAGTCTGGCTGATCCTGTGTATAATCAATTAAAAATTAAAGATTCTTTACCATCATTTAATCAGATCATAAAGGAAACCAACACCAATCTGTAAATTGTTTTTTGTTAATTTAATTGCATTAACTCACTGGATTGAAATCAAAGGGTAATCAGCTTACAAGTAAAAACAATATAACAAAGCCACTTAAAACACTTCTAATTAACCATAACAGATTTGTTTTGTTTGAAGTGTTTTAATTGATAATTCAGCTGCATTCAGCAATAGAATGTGCAGACATAGGACAGTTGTCAGTGACCACTTATAGTGGTATCACAGGATACGAATGTATAACTGGAGAGTGTTAAATTAAAGCATTGTGTCTGCCTGGGGATAGGCCAGATAAAGTGACTAAAGCATGAAAATTGGCACATGCCCAACTTGTTTTAAAATAAAGATAACCACTTGTCCTGGACTAGTGTCTTGCAGAAGTTTACTTGTTCAACCTTGAAAATGAATAGCCTTGGATGTCAAGCTATGGGATTTGATCAGCCCTGGCCTGTTTTTATGTTGTTATATAGAATTCTTCTCCATTGTTGATAATTACTGGGGATCTAGCTGTTGCACTGCACTGGGGGGAAGTAAATACGTAGGTGAACATGTAAGGAGACTCTAAAAAGTGCCTAACTGGACTCAAAATCATGATTTAGATTTCACATTTATGACCTTACATTCATTGTACAGTAGAACCTGACTTGAAAGACCACCCCTTCGGCCATAAAATTATGGTCTCTCAAGACAGGTGGTCTCTCATAACAGGTCATGACACCACACAGTAAAACCTGTCTTGCAAGACCACTGTTATGTGAGACCACATGTCTTGAGAGACCATATTCTTAATGCACAAATTTAATGATTATATAGTGTTATGACCCTTTATGAGAGACCACCTGTCTTGAGAGACCATAATTTTATGGCAGAAGGGGTGGTCTTTCAAGACAGGTTCTTCTGTATAATCATTAAATTTGTGCATTGAAAATATGGTCTCTCAAGACATGTGGTCTCACATAACGGTGGTCTTTCAAGACAGGTTTTACTGTATTTGTGATTTTGTTTGTTACCATGAGCTCAAATTTTTGTTCCTTTTTATATTTCAGATGCATAGATCTTAACATGGATCAGTTGCCTGAGACTGATTGGCAGTCTCGAAAATCACTAGCAGAGTGTAATCGACAAATGTTGACAAAACAAATTGAAACTGATGTTACATTTCTAGTTGGGGAGCGCAAGGAGCCAATTAAAGCACACAAATATGTCTTGATAAGCCGCAGTTGTGTGTTTTATGCCATGCTCTGTGGACCAGCGCATACTAATCCCAATGAAATTAGGATCACCGATATCGAGTCAGAGATCTTCAAACAAATGCTACTGTAGGTTGACTTTTGTTAAGATCTTTATCAAAATTATGGTGAAACTACTGGCTAACCTGCCATGCAGATAATGTGTGTACAAAGAGCACCTGTCAATTAGGAAACTTTAAAGAATCCTCATTGCAAACCCTCACCTAACTCTACTTTGTATTTATACATGTATCTTCCCGATGTACTATAAATCTATTTATTTCATGATAACGTTTTGTGTTTTTGCACACAAAAAAAGACCCTCCCAATTTGTACCAGTACTTAAATGAAATCTAATGATTTCTGGTGTTTGTAGGGTGCAGAAACCTAAGTTTGAAAACAAAATAGTCCTGAATACACTAATTATAATTGTATCCTTACAGTTTATCACTTTAGAAGTAGATGGCTATAAATTCAATATTTTAGAGAGCACGCCACATTTGATGGAAATTCAGCAATCTCATGCTGTGGAAAGCAAAGTTAAGAGAATGAGAAATCAAGGAACATGACTCTTGTAAATGAGGAGGTGGAATACTGGAAATAAAACTGATACAACAAATTGAATGCCAAATTTGATTCAAATCCAACAATCTTAGGTAAAATTAAGCTGCAAAAAGTGAAGTTAGAAGAATGGGCAAGCAAGTTCAAGGTCTTATCAGAAGAAAGTAATATGTCTGATTTGGTTGAAATTCAATAATGTTTTTGGTAAATTAGACTGCAGAAAACAAAGTTTGGCAGATTTGAGGTCTCATCATTAAAAGCTACTTATCCAAACTAGTAGAAATGCAGGTTTGGAGGATAGGTAATCAGGGGCCCTAACTCTTGTTTGTCAATCATGGTTTGGGAGTATAGACATCAATCTTGACTAAGGTCTCTTCAAAATATAGCTTTATGCCAAATATTCTTTACAATTCAAACATGTTTTTTGGGTAAAAGTTGTTTTGCAGAATACAAGCAAATCTTTTAAATGAAGGAAAATGTTTTTGTTTTCATTTGTATACAACACCTTGTTATATTAAACTGATTCAGCTCCATGCAAAGAGTTCTGACCAAATTCTAATCACAAAGCAGTACTGTCTACACACGCTATAAGTCGAGTTCAACTGCAAACAGTGTAGACCCTAATCTGCCATTGCATCATGTGCCAGCAGATTAGAATAGGTGCTGTTTGTTGTGCAAATTACTTCTAATAAACTGCATAAACCCTGATATGCTGGTGCATTATGTAACAGCTGATCTGTGTCTGGGCAGATTGTAGTTGGACTTGACTTACAAGTGAGTGTAGATGGTATTTTTTAGTCATGTGTAACTGGATTTGGGACTTGGAGTTTCGCAAATTAAATACTTCTATTCACACAAGGTATCTTATGTTGAGGATTACTGAATGTAAAAATAATGGAGTGTATCTATCCTGAAATCATTACTTGGTATTTAATTTAATTTAATCTTGTAAGAATTTAATGAATGTTACATTTCAGTGCTTGATTAATATACTGTGAAGACACTAATTAATTAATTAATATACAGCTAACCCCAATTTACCCTATACTTGCAGTTCCTCGAGTGGTTGTGTAACTTTAAATTGCATAACTCACAAGTGTTGGTTTCAGTGCCTTTATTTCCCTGCCCCCATGTAATTCAATTAACATTCATTTTAGCTGTTTTATGAATCCTGATATTTTGGTTTTTTGATAAATAATTTAATTATGTTTTAGTTTCACAAAAAAGTTTAAGTTAAGAAAATTCTTGTGAAATTGCTTAAGTCAAAATCACATAAGTTGACAGATACCTGTGCTATGAAGACACTGTAAATTCATTTTTTGTTGCAAATGACTATGTTTATGGTTTTATGTACTTGAGGATTAATTCTTGTGAAAATCTGGATTTCAAAGATTTTATTAATTCTTGTTAAATTGTAAGCTATTATGCCAATTTTCAAAATCATGGCTAATTGGCTTATCGAGGTACAAATTAAAATTTGATTCTCACACAGTCGTGCCATGCTGGCTTTATCCAAGTACTCAGAAGCCAGATAAATTAACTCCCACTTCCAGTGACATAATACTGGCAAATTTCTTGGGTAATAATGACACATTTTATACAAGTGGAGACTTGCGCAGCATATTTATCACAGTAACATAAATGCATATACAAGGAGATTCTACATTATTAAATATAGTAAATATTTCACACAAGTTGTACAAAATCTATAAAAGATCAGCTTTTCTCAGTAAAAATCCTGTTAACAAAGGCAACTGATTTTGAAGAACAATTTAATTTAATCAGTTTAATCTGGACATATACTATAAACTGCCTCACTGTAGAAATCGTAGTACTATGGCTTAGATTGTTAAAGCTGCGCTAATAATCCAAATCACACGCACACACACACAAATAAAATGAACAGTACTGGTTGAATAAATATACCTTTGTCCAGATTTTCTCATTAAATTAGCGGATTGGGGTTGAAATCCTTATAATTGTTGATACAGAAAAATCATTGTTTATTGAAACTTTCAATTTTTGGTTTGTAGAAAGTATGCAGTACACAAGATTTGGTTCTACACCAAAACTAGTGAATTCATCTTGCGAAAAATTCTATTAAATTATTTAACAAGTTAATGAAATATTTTTCATTGTAGGTTCATTTACTGTGAAGAAATCACCATTGACCTTAACAATGTATTTGGAATTCTGAATGTGGCAAAGAAATACTCCATCCAGTCACTGATTGACATGTGCTTACGTCGCCTGAAAGTTGGTATGGCACCCCACAACATATGCACCATTCTGGAAAATGCCCGTATCTGCAATGATGTGCAGCTTAAGGAGAAGTGTCTGAAGTTCATCTTCCGTCAACCAAAAGAGGTTTTTCAGTTCAGTGATCTTTCGGAACTGCCTGAGGAGTGTATGACAGAAATAATAAAATCGGATGACTTAGCATTATCAGAGCAAGAGATTTATGAAGGTCTTCTAAAGTACGCTGTTGGTAAGTGTCATAAAACTGGAATTGAGCCAACAATAGAAAACAAGAAATGTATTTTGGGCGGTCTTCTTCAGCATGTGCGTTTTCCGTTGATGAACAGGGACTATTTTACTGAAGTGGTTTCTGAGTCAGGATTCCTTCCACAAGAAGATGAGGTCAAGTTGCTCAAACATTTTGTGAAGCCTCAACAGTCACTGGATGGCTTCATTATGGAGAAAAGAAAGCATAGATATTTTATTCACAGATTTAATGAACATGCAACTGGTTGGGGTTACAAACGAGACAAATCTGATGCAATAACATTTTCAGTCTCCAAAAATGTTCTCATCCATGGAGTTACAGTTTACGGTTGCTGCCAAGGTGTGGGCAATTATGATGTATTTCTTGCAATCAAGGAAGCTCCATACAATGTGGATAAATCAATAAAAAGAAAACAATTAGCAACTGACTCCAGTGAAAAAATGTACAACATCTATTTTGATGAACCTGTTCCAATTGAGAAGGACAAACAGTATAACATAATTCTCATTATGAAGGGACCAGGAAGCTACTATGGTGTAAAAGGAAAGTCAGAAATAGAATGTGAAGGTGTAAAATTCAGATTTAAGACTTCAAGTTTAAGTGACAACACAACTAATGAAGTTAGAGGACAACTGCCAGGCATTGTCTTCGAGATTATACCTGAAGAAACATTTTTATATGTAAGACTTACAGAACACAGTGCTTTGTAATTACATGTGTATACGTCAATATTTGCATTAATAGATGTTGTGTTTTATCACAAAGGATTCACTTGAACTATTTAGTCTTAAAAAAATTCTGTAGCAATTAATTCACAACTTTCTTGCCAAGTTATGGAGAATTAGTTTTCTTTTCATTTTATTATATTATTATTTATTTAGATGACTGTTTTTCAGATACTTGTGATGTGTAGTCTTGCAAGTTTAAAAGTAGTGAAAGTGTCTTTACTGTAAATATGTCTGGATGTTGTGTACATGCCAGTGGCCCTGTCCTTCTTTGGGTCAGTGGCAGTTGACAGACACATTGTAGTACACAGTTTGTTACCATGATAGCATATTAACCAATGTATATGATGCAAACCAAGATGTCATGACCCAAATCAGGGTTGCGAGGAAGTTCTGGAGACCCGCTAGGATTTTTTTTAGAATGGTAAGACTTATCAAAATGTGGAAACAGGGTTGTGAGGCTCAGAAAAACTATTTTTAAGGTTGCAGACAAAAAAGGTTGGAAACCACTGGTGTAATCAGTATGTGATGAGGATTTGCTGGTACATTATGTGATGACAGATTTAAACTTTTACCTTGTGGAATGTCATGTCTACATTTATTTGGAAGGGTTTATCTTCCTAAAGTTTTTGTTAAGTTCTTCATTTTTACATTTCTAAAACTGTTGAATTAATTATAACCATTGTTTTTGTACTGAGGTTCCATTTAATCCACATACATATATACGTATGTACATACATACATACTTTATTGCAACCTTGCAAACAGTTGGCTGCATGTTACATATGGGGGAAATGTAATAAGTATGCAAAAAAAACTCCCACATCATTTTTGTAAGCCCCACCTTCATTTCCTGTATTAAAGCCTCATACATTTAATACATTCCCCTTTTCATCAAGTGGAGGAAAGGGAGATTATCACGCTAAATTTGAAGGGTTAGAATACTCACTCTGGATAATAATAAGCTCTCGTACTTTTTGGAAAATCTTGTTTTTGAATTTCCAGAACCACATACATGAAAGTTGGTGGGGGGAATGATGCCTACGATATTCATGAAAGTTGGGGGAACGATGCCTACAATATTCATGAATGTTGGGGGGGGGAATGATGCCTACAATATTCATGAAAGTCAGAGACTTTTCAGTGGAATAACATGATATACCAGCATATTAACACAACTCATAAGTAGTTGATGCTATTTTTGGAAGTGACATCAAACGGTTACAGAATGGGGCATTAATGGTAAGTTTTGGTCTCCATTTTAACATTTTCCCATAAAGAGAGTGAAATTATACAGCCTTCCATAATGATCACCTCCTATTATTAGTGCAATTTTATATCCATATTTTCAGTCTTGTCTTGATGTTGCCTTTTTGCCCTCTGTGATAGTGGCAAGGCATATAGTATTACCAGTGTATGTCCATCCATCCATCTGTCCTTCACTTCTTGGTTAAAATTTGCATTTAGTTTAATTTCAGACATATTGATGGGGCATCGGAGTTCTAAAAATACATTTCTTGTTCCAGTAAATTTTCCATTGGTTTAGTTTTTTGTCTTCAAGTAACCATCATTCAGTTAAAAAATCTTGTGTTTGAGTCTTGGACTTGGCCAATGTGGGTATGTGAGAAAACTTGCCAGTAGCTTCCCATGGGTTGGTAGTTCTTCCTGGGATTTTTCTGGGTTCTTCCTCCACCAGATACACATGCTGCCATTTAATAGCCTATCATGTACTAAAAATGGCATTAAACCCAAAACAATAAGAACAACAACAGTTCTTGTGAATTCAGTCAACATGTCCATCATTACTGAACACAATACACCAACATATTCTACTGTTTCTTACAGACACAACAACTTTATCCATGAATGAATGAACACAATGACAGGAATCAAGTGCTTATTTACATATAATTTCCAAACATGTTTATTTAGATTAAAATATGAAGTACCTTATATACATTTGCATAGAATGAATTTCATTATATTTGTTACTTTAAAAAATAGTCTACTGTCATAGCTGTAATCAATACCACACCCATCATTATAGTGATAGTGCTATCACCACCATCATCGTCTTCTCCTTGTTGAGTTTTGGCTGCCATTCTTGGGTAGGGCTAAGTGGATTTAAAGGGACACAGCACACCAGCTAAAATGGTATTAAACCCAAAATGACAAGAACAACAGATCTTTTGAATTCAGTCAACATGATCATCATTATGGAACACAGTACACCAACATAACGTGCTGTTTTTTTATCAAACACAACAACTTTATCGCTGAATGTACCAACTTTACAACAGGAATCAAATGCTTATATAATTTCCTGCCCCATCTTATGTTTCTGTCTCCTGTGTCTTATATAGACATGGTTTCTGTCATACCGTTGAGAAGAACACAGATTTCCGTCTTTGTCTGTAGACAGCAACTTGACATCATGTAAAGATAACATTATACACCACACATTCTGTGACTATTTGCATATCTCCAGTCACAAATGTCTGGTGTGATGAAAACTCCATTGTGGAAAAAAATAGTGATACATATCAATACTAACATATATGCTTAGATTAATATACAAAGTAACTTATATACATCTATAGAGGATGAATTTTGTTATATATTTAACAAAAAATAGTATACTGTTGTAGCTTTAATCATTACCACAACAATCATCTTAGTCATGGTGCCATCACCATCACTGTCATGTTCTCCTTATTGAGTGTTGATCACCATTCAGGGGTGGGGCAAAGTGGATAGGGGTGCTTTTGCATAAATTAAGTCCAAAATTCCATTATTAGGAAAATATACACCACTCCAGTGGCTTAGTGGTGAGAGCATCTGCCCCGGATGCGGGAGGTTCTAGGTTCTAAGCCTGGCTGAGTCATACCAAAGACTTATAAAAATGGTACTAACAGCAGTCTCACTAGGTGCTCAACATTAAGAGGTTAGTGTTAGGACTGGTTGGCCTGGTGTCAGAATAATGTGACTGGTTGGGACAGTGTTCTGCATATCTGCAGCATGATTCCCCAGTGCTAGACATCACTATAAACTGCCACACAACAGACATCGTAGAGATGACTGAAAAAGTGTTAAAGCTACATTAAAAATCCAAATATCACATATACACACATGCACAAAATTCTGTATGATAGTCATGATTATATTTTTATTATTATTATTATCAGAGGGATTTACAGCTGATGTCACATGGAACTAGAAAGCACACTTACTTCTGTGCAGTATTTTGTACATAAAACAAGAGTTCAAGTATTTTCCATCCTGCGATGGTTCGGTGAAATAGGGTTGCCACAGTACGTAGACTGGTTTGTGTGGGTTGGTGACTCACCTTCCCTTTGTCAGGCACAAGGTTCATTTTTATACCTAATTGAAATGTGAACATAAGGTGATCAAGTAAATTTTGACAAAGACCACTAATTTGTCATGAAAGCATATTTTGTATTTGAGATACATCCATTTTTTAGATCCTGTTAGCTACAGTTCTTTTAAGGTGGACATACAAACAAAATTACATGGAATTTACTGAAGATCAAAAATTTGGTCATAGTGAAATACTTTTTGATTGGCAACAGATATTAAAGCTGATAGGTTTTAGGCAATGAAGGCTTTTTATGTTTGTTACTGATTAGCCATCAAATATAACATCTTTACTTAAAATAGAGGACCATTTAAATGAATTCTCAAAATCCTCTTGAGAATTCAACATAAAGCATCCTTACATACAGGGGAGATTTCGGATTTGAGGCACTTGAGATATAGATTTACAAATACATGAAAGAATGTCCTCACACAAGTTACACATATATGGTTTATTGAAACACATGCAATTTTACCTATGTCAGTCTGGGGCTCTCACATGACTAGGGGTCTGGGGCACGTGCCCCTTGGGCTAATAAGGCGCAGCTTGTATAGATGGCTTTCAAATTTATATAAATGATACAAATCTGCCATGAAATATGGCAACAGTTCCTAAAAATAGTAATACAGTATCTTCAAATGTCAGCTCAGTGATGTCACTGAACAAAATTTGACAGAAAGTGTCCTGGTATAAAGGCCCTTCACGTTTGTACAGATTATGCCAGTCCACCATTAAATACGGTCACACTTTACTAAAATTTAAAAAACTAAACAAAACAACTTTAAATGACCTATGAAACTACTCACCAAAACTTAACAGATTTAAGAAATGGCATCCTGGCTTTCAGATTTATACAAATGATGCCCATTCTCCATTAAATATGGCCACTGGTACTAAAAATAGAAGATCCTTTGAATGACTTTTTGAAAACTAAACAAAATCTTTTATGCAAGTTATCTTGGTACAAAGGGCTTTCAAGTTTTTACAGTGATGTTAATCTGCCATCAAATATGGCAGCCAATAAAAAAGAAAAACTTTTATTAACTTCTTCAAAAAAGCCATTTAACAGAATCTAGACCAAATTTGACAGTTTATTAGCTCAATGGCCTTCTATGTTTATCAAAAAAAATGCTGGTCAAATATAGAGGCCATTATATTTACACAACTTTTTCTCAAAATCCCATTGAATAAAATTTAACCAACTCTTGCAGAAAGGAACTTGGCATAGATACCTTTTATTGTTTGATAAATATTGATATACCATCAAATATAGACAGTATCAAAAGTGAAGACACCTTGAAACAATTTTCACTATGTACGCTATCAAGAGCACTGAAAAAGTTGTACAGAAAACATCCTGCTGATTGATAATGTAATGACCTGCATTTTTGGAGTGAAATGTACATGCATGTATACACTATGCACACAATCCACCTAATTCAGTCTCTTCTTCGAATAGTTGTTAGCTGGTATAGTCAGCAGCTTTTAGTATCAAAGCTGGCACCTGGCATCAATCATATTTGACTAGTTACTATTTTTAGTTATTCATTTCAGACTGTACGATACATACTCAATGTGTATAGCCACAGATTGTTTAGTTTTTGTACGTCATTGTTTAATTTTTGATTTTCTCTTCTTCATTTCACTTGGTACGGACACATGCCAACTTCCCTTGTCATGCAGTCTGCTGTGGTAATATTGAAAGAGTGCACGACTCATCACTATTAGTGACAGTGGTAAACATGGCATGTGCCATGAAAAATGAACTGAATTTAATTTCTTTTGTGATTTAATTTTAAGGTAGTGACACATAAAATATTGTTTTGGTAATTTCTTTATATAATCCTTCTGAAAATAAACTAACTGTAATGTTTTTCCACACTAGCTCATGTTTGTTGGAAGATTCTAACAAATTTTGTGGGTTTTGTCAGAAGTATATAAAGTATTGTGGGCAGTTGGCTCTGCATCTTTCAGACTAGTCACAACACAGTTGTTTTATAAAAATTATTTATTTTTATTGCTTTTCTTTATAAAGTTTTGGAACTGTAGTAGGCAACATTTAAGGAATTGTCCATATTTATCTCTCTCCAAAATGAATTCTATTCATTTCCAATTTATTTTATAAACAAACTACTCAGTGTTATATCATTTATTATATTGTCCAAGTAAGTGTTGTTCTCACTGATACTTTTATTTAGGTATGTATTTAATTATTTTTATGATGCTAAATGGGATATATGTTGACATAGATCTGTTTTTGTTTTTATTTCATACCTGCGCATTTTCATTACATTGCAGATTTGTTTTCTTAAGTTATGGGTTCAAAAATATTCTTAATGAAATAGAATGCCCAAGCATTTGTGAGCATTATCTGCACCAATTTGACATTCTCAGTCCATTCTAATCATTAATTAATCTGACACTTCATAAACATAATTCCATTTCCAAACAAGTTCAAATGTCCAAGTCATTGTGAGCATTATTGTCACCAACTTGACATTCTAAATTCAGTTCAATACCTGATTTTAATGGAGCACTCTATTAAAACATAATTTATTGGGTTTTTTTCTTTTTTCTTTCATGATTTATTGGTTGTCTAATTCATTGTGGTTGTTGTCCTCACAGAGATGACACTCAGTTTAATGCCATTTATATGAAGTACTATGCTATAGTTAAATTTTAAAGTTCAGCAAGTGTTCTTGCAGATTTATATTTAACAAATTACAGTCAAGTTTTTTTTGTTGTCTTTTTGTTGGTAAATTTTATTGCAACTGAATCAAAGCATATTAGATCCTGTATAATTTTCATTTGTCAAAATAATGAATTAATCATATGGTGTTAATACATACCCTGAACTTGTGAAATTTAATGTAAAGATCTGTACCTCAGGACAGTGATAATATTCTGGCTTTGTAAAAAAACAACAAGACATTCATTGTTATGAACTGTAACTTTATGTGTTTTCATAATAACTAAATCATCTTGTGTTATTGTTGAAAAGAAATCAAGAATTTGCATTTCCTCCATTTTCTTCTCCCTTGTCAGTTGGCAAGAAGCACACTCATCCCGGGTGTCCATGTATTGGGTTATTATGTACAAGTCAGTTGATCAGTCTCGGGCCCACTTGGGTCTCTTGTCTAAATCTTTTTGTCATTTATCCCTATATATTTTTAAAACGTTAATTTTAATTGTCACAATATAACCATGTGCTGACATGATGCTAAACCACATCTAAATATTTTGTACTACATGTATTAACATCATTCATGTTGTTGTTTACCATTTCTACTTGCTTATGAGTCCAGCTGCAAACTGCATGTTTACCATTCCTACTTGCTTATGAGTCCAGCTGCAAACTGCACAGAAACAGATCTGCTAGTGCCAGCTTGACATTGTTTGAATTTATTTTTTGCAGTATTCTGAGTACACATTAAATTACATGGACACAGCCTATGTCAATCTTCACCCGTTCATGATTTTTCCTGACCTGAGATTTCCCAAGAGTTTACCTTTTATCCTGTATAATGTAGACTTGATTATGATTGACATGATGTATGCTACTTATTTGGGGAGAAAAGATAACGAGATGGATTATTTAGAAACAGTGACCTGGTCCTTGAAGGTACCCCCCCCCCCCGATCTGGGTCTTTTCTGGGTGGAGGGGAAGATGTACAAGTTTGTACAAATGCATTGTGTGGTGATGAAGTTATTGTTTGGAAATTAAATGCAATGTCCAAATCTATTTTTAGTTACACTGACCGAAAATTTACTCTTTATCCATTGCAAAATATCATTTATAAAAAAAAATCTTAATTATGTGACAGTCCTTAAAGATGTGAGAGATTGTCTCTGTATGTAACATACAAAAACTGCTGAGCTAATTTGGGATAATTCTGGTTTGTACAAGAAATGCATTCATGGGCAGAATTCTATGTAACATTGTCAGCTACAACCATATAAGTTTATATGGTAACAGGAAAAGTTTCTGCTAGTTGTCAGGTTCTAAATTGCTAAATTAAAATTTCTATTTTCTTCTAGAAGTTGATATTTCATTGCTTCCAGTCAGTCTTTCATATATATTTCAACTTCTTTTATTTCTTATAATGGTATACAGCAATATTTAAAAACGGCTGTGGCAGAATTGAATAATAATTGATACTAGATTTCTATTTATAGTACTTTAGAGCAGCAAGTATGCCTTGCTAATCTATGACATTAAGGCTAATAGAAAATCTAATTTTAAAATTATCAAGACTTGTCCAGGAACCATCCTCATTTATCATTTACAAATCTAATGCCTTTCTGAAAACAGGTTTTGTAATGTAAAATTTTTCCATCTATTGTAACACAAGGATTAAACCATATTTTAGTTTGTGACTATTTTAATATATGACTACATTCATTGTACACAGGTTAAAAATACATGGGGAGAGTCGATCCCCTTGGTTACATCCTCTTTCTGTACCAAACCAACTGGAGATTTGACCATCAATAATTTCACAAGATTTGATGTTTCAGTAAAAGTTGTATCCAATATATAATTGGTTCAACAAAATTTAAAGAATACATAACTTTATCCATATATGGCTATGCAGCTCGAGTCAAAACCTTTTCAGAATTAATCAAAAAAGCAGTCCAGGAATATTGCTCTTTTTGGTGTAAAATATTAAATCATATAAGTTTCTAATGTTCTGCAATGAATCATCCATTTAGAAACGATTTGATGCTCCTCTATAACTGGGGGAAGTACGATTTTAATGTTACATGCAAGACATGCAGAAGCAACTTTGTGATGAATTTAGAAGTGAAATGGGTCTCCAGTTTGAAATGTGCTGCTTAGGCTTATCACCTGGTATACGGATAATGAATCCTTTCCGAGTGGCCCTTATTAGAAACTGATATCTTTACAGACTTTTATAAAATTTACCATGAATTCATGAGAACCTAGACTTTTTTCATTAGGCATTTTGTTTTTGTGTAAAACATTTTCAGCTCCTGTACATGATATGGGGCCAATTAAAGAATATTTCTGTAACCATTCAGTCCAGGGATGTCTGGGTGATTTAGTAGCATTTCAAGACTGACAGAATCACCTTCATGTTTTTATGTAAATTCATATCAATCATTTTGCTTCATCCAAAATTTCTTTAAATTGCAAAAATATTTGGCCACTTTCTTTCTTTCAATTCATATAGTGCTAAACCTCACCCTCACTCAATCCTTTTCTTCCTAATATCTCTTTCTTTTTTCCTCCAGTTTTGGTACTTCACTGACATATCTGAGTTCAAAGTTAGTCATACACATGTACCATTGAAAGGTACTGTATAAATCATATTGTGTAATACAAGCACTAAAATAAATTTTCTAATTGGACAAATATCTCTGAAATTGTGCCAACTGATGATATATATTTTTTCCGTTTGATATATGCTTGCATGTTTTCTTTACATACAAAGAATTGTCACTGCATGCTTATGTTTAACAGAATCATTTTAAAAAAAAAAATTATAGTCGGTTCTAAGTTGCAAATTTTTCGGGATTTATTTCTCACTTCATCTGTATTATATATAAATATATATATATATATATATATATATATATTTACACTAAGTTCTGTCCAACTGCAAACAACATAGACCCTAATCTGCCATCCCATAACACACCAGCAGATCTGTGTCTTGGCAATTTGCAGCTGGACTCGACTTGCAATCAAGTACATACTAAGGGCATGGTCTTGTGCTAGAAGTGAATTTTAGCCATATATGGATATAGAGCGACATAAAGACAAATAAAAAACTGCAAAATATCTTTTAAACTTTTTTACAATTAAGCCTGCCCCAAAAACTTTTACAATGACAATTACTAGGAATTCTTTTCAACCAGCAGGGCATCAGCCCCTTCAAAGGATTCTTGTTTTATTAATTTTTGTTTATTTTAAGATCTCCTAAAACTTCTAGAATCAGAATTACTGAGAATTCTTGGTTGCTATAAATAAAAAAATGTAAAGCCCCAACAAAAAACCATGCATCTGTTAAGACTATAGGCACAGACAACTAATTAGTTCCCAAAAACCTTAATGTTAATGACTGACTCAACTACTTTTCTCATAAGACTGGCAAGTGATTCTAACATTTTACAAATGATCTCTCCAGAAGGAAACTTTTAAATTGATGAAGATGATATGATGCATTGCTCATTTTTGAGAAAAATTCTATTGTAAGTGCCAACCATACAAATACAGCCCTGTGAGATATCACCATTTACACCCAGCAGTACCTGTGTGGTGACAAAATGAAAATGGTCTTAGATTCAAAGCTACTATTTACAAATACATATGCTTCTTCTGAAAAATTACATTAATTTTTGCATTAATTATAGCCAATTAGCAGTCTTAATTGTTTTAAATATGGTATTTAATGTACCACCATTTACAGGCTGGTTACTTAGCTCATAAAATAATTAGCTGCCTGTGACCAGTAAGACCCCTTTAATCAACAATCCACTGATTCAGTACCAACAGAAAGTAATTTTTGCAAAACCCCCAAAATTGAAAAAAAAAGTCAAAAAAGTGAATGCATGATACCTAATTCAAATTATTTTGAAATATAAGACATGAAATATTCTGAATCTACCATTTCAATGTGTTTCTACAAGCTTTTATGAAGTATTAACATTTGTATCTTTGCTTCTTTAATAATAAACACCATATTTCTAAGATTCATAAAGTATGTTTTGATGTGTAATAATAAGAAAAGAACCAAGGTATATTGTTGCATGATACATGCATAATTTATTTTTATATTTACATCGGTACCATATTGTACCATAAATATTCAGTATTCATTAAGATCACTCCATGTTTGAGACGTACAAAAACTGGCTGAACAAAAAAATGAACATTTATTTTCCAACAATGTTTCTTACACTTTGCCAACCTTTAGGTTTCTTCCTAAATGTAAAATTAAAAATTACAAAAATAAAGATTAAAAAATTCAAATTAAATCCACATCTCATCATTTAAAATCATTCACTAATTATAAGACAAAATACTGGTAAATGCATACCATTACAGTAGAGCTCAATTATGCAATTACATTCATCCAGATTTATCATTTTACCTGAAATCAGTGTAGTACTGTACATTGATCTCTTTTTATAACACATCACTGGAGTCATAAAAGTGAGTGGCATTATAAGTGATGGAGACTTGAACTGAGGCATGCTCCAATACTGTCATAATAACATTGTCATAATGTCATTATAACATAATAACATTCTAAAACCAAGAGTATTTAATGCAGCAAAATCACGTAATTGGTTCTTGTGAACCAAGAACTCAATACAGTGAAATACATTAACAGGGTAAAAAATTCCACCCATCCACTTTTATTTATGAGGGAACAGCAGGTCCTTTTTTTTTTTTTTTTTTTACAATGCTCTGCCAATTAGACGAGTAACATTTAAAGTCACTTCAGTATCTTGTACATTGAAAGGTAATAAAATTGATTAGGACAAGTAAAAGTGCCAAGTCACTTGTCCTGGTGAACGTGTAGCCAACTGATTAAGTAGTAATGATTGAACAAAATATCACCAAATTCATGGCAGCTAGAATCGTACTAATGTTATATGAGAAGCAGCAGAATACTGATTGATTTTATAGTGAGGGAACACCTACCCATGTTATAAATACACCTACCCATATAAATACACCTACCCATGTTATAAAAGTGACAGCAGTATATTGAGTGACTTTATAATAAGGGAGCACCCCTGCCCAGGTTATAAGCAGGGCAGCAAGATACTGAGTGGTTTTGGAGTGAGGGACCACCCTACATGTGATAAAATGGGCAACTATTTTATAGTGATCGGCAGCAGCATATTGGGTGGTTTTATAATGTGGGACCAACCCTACACACGTTATAAGAGGACCAGGACCACACTGAGTGGTTTTAAAGTGGGGGACCACTCTATGCAAGTTACACAAATGACTTCAGTATACTTAGTTACTTTGTAGTCAGGAACTACTGATAATCCCTAAAGCAGCTGTATAACCTGAACCTCTTGATCTGGCTTGGCCTCATATTTAGAGCAAAAACCCCTTAAGCTCACACTCAAAAGGTCCAGAATTTGGATAGTCTACTGTAGTGAGAATCATCGAACCAAATTTTTTTCTTAAACTGGGTCCTTCTACATGGTTGCCAGATTTTCATGATACAGGTGTATATTAAGTATCATGCCAGATTTCCTTGATGTAGGTGTACTTTGAGTATCATGCCAGATTTCCTTGATGTAGGTGTACCTTAACTCTTTACCTTCTGCTAACGCATATATGCAACACCAAAAATAGCCTTGTATCCCCAGAGATGCATGTACAAGTTGTTAACAACACTCTCTCTCTCTCTCTATCTGTTGGCTAATACATGCGTTCCTGGCCAATGGTTGGGAAAACCCCCCAAGACACATATAAATATATCATATCAAAGCTTTGCATTGAATGAAATTACCAACATCCGGTCTTTTTAACAATATTTAGCCAGTGAAAGCAGCTTTTACATAAAATGATGAAAGCATTCCATTAGTACTTCAGCCTATGAGCAGGAATTTCCACTGAAAATGAGGTCGGTTGTGACAGTGAAACAAAATGGCAACATTCATGTATTCAGATGATTCCGACTAAAGTTTTGAAGGATTTAAAAGTGATAACATTGCAAACTGCATCGATTTTAATGATCAGATTCAAGGCAAAGGATCAGACATTAATGTCCTGTTTTGACACCTGACACTTCCTATTTATCTGAATCTGAGGATGAAACACACGGCGGCCTTGTATCGTTGGAACACGTGTGCCAGTAGTAGTACATATGGAAAATTTTACAATATATTCAGGGCCAACATTTCATTTCAATGAAAATGCAAGGAAGATAGATTTCTTTTTACAATCTTTTTCCAGATAAATATTCCAATCATTGGTAGCTGAAATGAACAGATATGCCAAAAAACAGTGTTGAGAAGTCTGATCCATATTGGTCACTTGTTTTGGTTGCAGAAATGAAGGCATTTTGTGGACTACATGTCATTTTTATTATAATGCAAATTCCATAATAAACTTTGGTGAGTGTTTAAAATTTTATTTCTCATTAAATTACATAGTTTGCATGGGACAAGACTGATATAGAAAACGTAGACGGAATGTGCACTAACTCAAGTAGCTCTCAATCAGGTAGCCATTTATTATGCTCTGCGGTTTAGCCCACAAACAGCTGCTAGAATGCAGACTGCAGGCTTCATTGAGAGAGCACTTAGTATTTGCAGAAGGTAAAGAGTTAAGTATCATGCAAGATTTCCCTGATGAAGGTGTACCTTAAGCATCATACTTGATTTTGTGGTTGGCACTTGAGCTTAGGCATCTTGCTTAAAAAAGGTTTACCTAAATTGGAAGGCCACTCTTCAGGAAGATAGGTTTAAAAATAAAAGGATGAACACAGTAAAGTGTGGTATTTGTGTATATTAAAAAAAAAAATCCCCTAGAAACTGATACTCCATGCTGACTTCATTTATTATGAATGTGACAGGATATATATTTAAACCATATAAAGGTGCTGTACAAGGAACTGGTTGGTTTGTTAAAACAGCACTATTAATATAAATGACAACATCAAACCAAGAAAATGAAAGCAAAGTGCATTACCCAAGGGCATATGAAGGCAGCCAACCAGGGCTGGCCTGAGTGGATATAGAACCTGCATTCCTTGGATTAGGGTGCAACATTCTACCAACTAGTCTACCACACCTCCCTTGGTAGGAACTGGAGTTCTGATGGGAAATGAATACTTAAAAACAATGAGAAACTGCAAGTGATTATACCAAATAAAATTATTTTAGACTATGGCATGTGCTAAACTCTGCTTTGCACAGCAAGGCATACATATATGAAGTCAAGGTCAGTGGCTGCTTTAATCCTATGTTGTCTTTACTGCTGATGACAGCAACCATGTCTGCAAAATAAAACAAACAAGTGACCAAAGTGGGTGTGATGTCATGTACCTGGCTTAATAACCAAGTTTATGTAGTGTTCAAAGAACACAATGCTACGTAAACTATCTCCCAGACTTTATACTTGTCTATTTTACTTTCTTTATTATGGTCTTTTTAAACATCATTCCAAAGATAAAGGCATAATTATATGCATTTAATTACTTGCTCATGATCAAAATGATACCTATGTACCAAGTTTGATCAAAATGGAGGTTCCATATAGTCTCAGATCTAAGGAAGTAATACACTGAGCCATCTGGATGGAAGATCAGCTCATGAATGTAAGCAGATCTCTTTTATTATGTAACCTTTCCATGACAGTGATGATATAAACTCATTTACCAAGCTGGAGCAAAATCATTAATATGCTTGGATTTTGTTCACATTTGTAAAAAAAATGTTTGATGATATAGACCTATTGACAAAGTTTGATCAACATCCTATAAATAAATGTGGTCTCAGGAATGGTAAAATAAAACTGTTAAGGAGATTAACCTAATGAATATGCATAGGGCTTGCTCATAATAAAACCTGTCTTGATGGTATTAGCTTATTTATCAAGCTTGATGACAGTTTATCAGAAAGTTTCAACAAGATCAACCAATCAGATGCAAAATCACCTCATTAATATGCATGGAACTTGCTCTAAATGTAGCCATCTAACATCTTGATGATCTGAGTATATTTACCAAGTCTGACCTGAACTGGATCTGAAATGCAGTCTCTAGAGTGGCAACAAATTTGGTCTCTAGGCTGGTAATAAATGCAGTCTTTAGAGTGGTAACCTATTCAGATAATCCGATGCAAGATCACGGGATTAATATCTTTGGATTTTGCTAAATACTTGTTAATATCTTTCAGATATAAGCTATATTTGAAGACTAATTGAAATCAGATCAGAAAATATGGCTTCCAGAGTGGTAGTAAGCTCAGCCAATCAGATACAAGATGTTAACAAGATCAACCAATCAGATGCAAGACCACCTCATTCATATGCACAGATCTTGCTGATTAGTGAACCGATCTGAGATCTTAATGACACAAACCCATTTCCAATATGGCTACCGGAGTGCCAATAAGACTAGCCAATCAACATCACCTCATACCTGAATCTTGCTCATATTCAAACATGGTTTAGAGCTCTTGATCATACGAGTCCATATTTGCAGTATGATCAAAACTGGATCAGAAATATGTCCTCCAGAGCGGCAACAAGCAATTGTTGACACATCAATATCAGTCCATGAATGCATGGTCACATCAAAGAGTTTGCCTGGCTCTAATGACTAAGTGAGCTAACATAAATTATAATAACTAAATCAACCATGGTAATGCTGCAGAATCATATGCAAGTAACATAAGGATATCCAGAATTTTATTTCTGTAAATTATCAGAATGGAATGGTTCATTTTCCTTAAAATGGCTAACTGAAGCATTTTTTTTATAAAAAATTTTAACAGAAAAGGGGGTTCAACCCTCCTCTTTTCAAGATCTTCCACTTCATAAAGAAGCAATTCTGTTGACTATTGATTTTAAATGCTAAATATCAGCTGAATTAGAATACCCCCTCCACCAATAAGACCATCTTCATCTTCCCATCTTCATCTAGCCCAATATGTTTCCATGTTCAATATCAGTATTTTCTGTCCAGGGCAATTCTAGAACTTTAGGTGTAATGATTTTTTGACATCAGCGTTATATTTTCTGTGATTATACTCTTGCAGCATAATATACTGCATTGCCTGTATGATACGTATAGTATTTATTGTATCACCTCCTAATTCTTAAGATATGTATTGTCTTGAATCTAGGCTGTTGATGCATGGCTGTTTAGTATTTTTTACACTGACCTGGTAATATGAACTTAAAATGTTATTATTTTTATTGACTGATAAAATAAAAGATAAACGTTATAACGTAATTCAATTCCTATTATTTTTACCTGTCCTTGGGCAAAATCTGTACAACCCTCAGCAGCAACGAGAATTCTTGCACCAATGATCCCTGCTGGATTACCTTCCTTGTTTGTTTTACTACATGTTTTGCACTGCAGAAACTGAACCCCACACTGCAAGTCTGCACACCAGAGACAGTTCAATGTCACACCTGGAACAAGAAATGGTGTAATTAATCAGCTTCAAATTCATAATTCATAATCTGTATAAGTGAACTCTATGTTAATGACTATTATGAAGGGTAGAGTTTTGCTTATATTTTGTATAGCTCTGAAATAATCAAAAGACAGGCATGTAAAAGTGCTCCACTTGTAACAGGCAAAACAAACAAAAATGTGATGACCTAAAATGTATGTGCAAACTTGCATGCGAAAATTGGCATTTTCAATTAGTGTTTATTATATCTTTTGCTTTGATGAAAAATGCCACCAAATAAAAGCAAATTTTTCTCAGTTCAACTTATATGAGATATCTGCACTCTATCATATTCAGAATGCCTATTCTTAAATGGTAAATGTTTATGAACATTGTCAGAAAGCCAGTCATGGATAGACAGCTTCATTGCTGGGTTAGCTAATGTAATAACTTAAATGGTAAATGTTTATGAACATTGTCAGAAAGCCAGTCATGGATAGACAGCTTCAATGCTGGGTTAGCTAATGTAATAACTTAAACTACAAAATTAAAAAAAAAATTATTCTTTTATATGCTGCAATTCTCCCACCTTGACCTTTCACATTGTGGCTATTTAATTGTATCAAGTGTACTAAGTGTATGGTTTGTAAAGTGTCTTTCTTCACTGATATGTTGCAAAGTGTCCTGTTTCATTGACAATATACAAAGTGTCCTGTTTCATTGACATTTTGCAAAGTGTCCTGTTTCATTGACAATATACAAAATGTCCTGTTTCATTGACATTTTGCAAAGTGTCCTGTTTCAGTGACATTTTGCAAAGTGTCCTCTTTCATTGATGTGCTGCAAAGTGTACTGTTTCACTGTCTTGTTGCAAAGTGTAGTTTCACTGACATGCTGCAAAATGCACTGTTTCATTAATGTGTTGCAAAGTGTACTGTTGCACTGACTTGTTGCAAAGTGTAGTTTCAATGACATGCTGCAAAGTGTACTGTTTCATTATGTTGCAAATTGTAGTTTCACTGTCTTGTTGCAAAGTAGTTTTACTGGCTTGTTGCAAAGTGTGCTGTTTCACTGATGTGTTGCAGTGTCCTATTTCACTGACATTATGCAAAGTATCCTGTTTCATTGATATGATGCAAAGTGTACTGTTTCACTGACTTGTTTCAAAGTGTAGTTTCAGTGACATGCTGCAACGTGTATTGTTTCATTGATGTGTTGCAAAGTGTACTATTTAATTGATGTGTTGCAAAGTGTATTGTTTCATTGACTTGTTGCAAAGTGTACTGTTTCAATGACATGCTGTGCAGTTTCATTGATATGTTGCAAAGTGTAGTTTCACAGACTTGTTGCAAAGTGTGCTGTTTCTCTGATGTGTTGCAGTGTCCTATTTCACTGACATCATGCAAAGTATCCTGTTTCATTGATATGTTGCAAAGTGATATGTTGCAAAGTGTAGTTTCACAGACTTGTTGCAAAGTGTGCTGTTTCTCTGATGTGTTGCAGTGTCCTATTTCACTGACATCATGCAAAGTATCCTGTTTCATTGATATGTTGCAAAGTGTACTATTTCACTAACTTGTTGCAAAGTGTAGTTTCACTGACATGCTGCAAAGTGTACTGTTTCATTGATATGTTGCAAAGTGTACTATTTCAATGTGTTGCAAAGTGTACTGTTTCACAGACTTGCTGCAAAGTGTACTGTTTCACTGATATCTTGCAAAGTGTACTGTTTCACTGACTTGTTGCAAAGTGTGCTGTTTCATTGATGTGTTGCAGTGTCCTATTTCACTGACATCATGCAAAGTATCCTGTTTCATTGATATGTTGCAAAGTGTACTACTTCACTGACTATATGCAAAGTGTACAGTTTCATTGACATGTTGCAAAGTGTCATGTTTCTTTGACAGGTTTTTTCATAGCTTATCAAAAGGACCATTAAAGAGTCATAGCAATGGTATCTATTTTTCTCTTTTAGAAAAGCGATAATTTGATTAACTGAAACATCAACAGAACATGTCTTCATCTTGGTGCCCAAGAAATCTACTCTCTTACAGATAGAACTAGATTTTAATCAGATTTTAACGGAGATGAACCTGGATAACACAGAGTGCCCCAAAAGAATTAATTCAACCCTGAATTTGACTGCCAGTTCTGCTGTTAATATGTTCCATCTAATTTTAATCTACAAAATTAAATAGCCACAAATACTGTTTTCTTGCAAAACATAAATATGGGGAGTAGCAGATCCGCAAAAAGTATAAGGCATAAAATATTTTAACATTGCTGCAATGTTTTAGTGGCTGCATATAAATAAGGTTTACTTTATTTGTTGCCTCTTGTACTGGATGGCATGTGGTGTTATCATGCATACAAGAATGTACTACCACCCAGTAGTGACATTCAGTCTATGAAGGACTGCATATTTGATAATGTTACACTAGTCCAGATGAACTGATACCTAATGTTGCGATTTCAATAATCATGACTTTACTGTATTTTCTGAATGTCTTTCTAAATTTTAAAAGGCCTACTTTTAAATTTTAAATTTTAAATTTTAAAAACTATCCTAATTCTGCATGTTTTCACACAGGCAAAGGACCATCACTCACACAGAGAAATATGCAGTCTGAAATAATTACTTCAAATGAAAACTCCCTTTGTGTACTGTCTAAGAACTTGTCAAAAATTAAGTTTTGGGAGCTCTTTTTGTTTGCAGTGTTCATTACAGTATTTGTTAATCTAATTCAAACATGCAAATACAGCTAAACTCCAAGCTTACACAATAATTGCATTCCCATGAGTGATCGTATAACTCTAAATTTTTGGTTTCACTGCCTTCAAATTTTCATTGAAAAAATACATAATTCAATTAACTTTAATACCATTCATTTTAGCCATTTACAAAATCCTAAATATATTTTTATTTGACAAATACAGTCAAACCTGTAATAACAGACACCTGAGTTCAGAAGTCACCTAGTCACAAGGGCCATTTTAATTTCCCAATGGCAAATTTCCTATATAAATGTCAAGTAATCAGCAGTCACCTGTCTTCCACAGACAGGGGCAATGTGTTTCTTAATCAAGCAATGGTTTCACCCTGCCTTGGACAGTCAGTGGACATGTGTTTCTTAATCAAGCATTGGTTTCACCTGCCTTATATGGTCACTAGAGTATATCAGCTGTGACGCTCCAAGTATGCAAATTGAACTTCTTTTGTTTGATGAGCAAGGCATGGTATATATAAAGGTATATTACATGGTATATATATATATAAAGGTATATTGCATGGTATATATATAAAGGTATAGTACATGGTGTATATATATATATATATATATATATATATATATATATATATATATATATATATATATATATATGTAAAGGTATAGTACATGGTATATATATAAAGGTATATTACATGCATTGATAGCTGCATGAAGCTTCTTTTCATTTCTTAATTGTTAAAGCTCTCTCATAAAAGCTGACAGTCTTTTGATCTTGGTGAGTTGAAGCAACTGCTTAATCAATCAATTGTTTGAAGTGTGAACATCTGCTGTCATGCCTAATTTTACACCAGCTGGCCTAACAAAAAGTCAGTGTTTCCCAATCATAAATAAAGTCTGGATGCAAATTAAAGGAACTGCTAAAATTTGATCAAAACTTTGACACATATGACTATGAAAGGAGAATCTGTCTTGATGTACATGAGGGATTAGAGTGAGGACACAGTAATCAAGTGTGGAACTTTATATTTTATTATTTTTGCTTTTGCTAAATAGCTACACTAAATACTAGGATCTTGATAGCAATAATAATAATGATATTACTATTAATAATAATGCTAATGCTATACAGTACATTTGACATGCATTTGTCGTGAACCAAGTCTGAGAGCTCAGCCAGCCTTCAGAGGTCACCTCTCTACAAAAAAGCACTTTGACCTTTTCCCATTGGTGGCTGCTGTAGACAGGTTTGACTGTAATTTCATTATGTTTTAGCCTTCACTAAATTTTAAAAAACAACAACATGAAATAACATTAATATGAAATTCGCAAAAGTCAAAATCATGTGAGTTGATGCATACCTGTATTAACACACTACTAAATGGTCCTTGTGAACTTGACCTTTCACATTTTGTTCAGTGTGTTTCGTTATCTCTATTAAACTGTCAAATCTGATAATGATCCATTTAAGAAAAACCAAAGATATACTGACTTCATAAAACTCTAAACAATTTATGTCTACAGCTAGAAGTTTTCATTTTGTGACCTTAACCTCTATTTGATTTTTTCATATTCATCCTCCAGGCACATGGTCAATCAGATTGTTGGTTGGTTTTTAACAGCATTTTTAATACATTAGTTGCTATGAAATGGGAGTTAAGTGCTGTTCCCAAGGACACACAATGGCAGCCAACATGGACTGACATGGGAAAGTATTAAACCTGTAACCCACTGATAACGAGTCTGAAACTCTACCAACTAATCACATCTCCCTTAAGTCTTAAGTCTCATGCTTACCCAAAAACATCTTTGCGAGCCAAGATTCTGATATGTTAACCCTATCTACACCTTGGATATCAGTCAGATATTTCATGCTTCAGGTCCATGAATTTCATTGAATGCTGCGGCAAGCCACCTCATCCAATCAAAATCAAGATGTTCAAATTTGAATAATGTTCTACATGACTGAGACAAGGAAGCACACAACTGAAATGGACTCCTAAAGAAGCAATTTTCCACTGCCAATCCATGTTTCCCTCAAATACACCTGTAATGACTCTCTCTGGTATGTAGTCATACTTTGGATGTAAAACTTGCAAAGTACCTTTTTGAAGTCAATTACCTCCAGCATCTGCGGCTGATATACAATGCACTGCTGTTACAAGCTATTCGTTAGCTGGCTTTACTCATAAAATCCAATATATGCCATTTGGAAAAAAGTAACTGCCAAAGTGTTGACAGGTTAACATATTGGAACCTTGACTAGTGAAGATTACCAAAAAACAGAAGATGTAAGTTCTAATCAAAGATCAAACAATCACAATATTTTAGCAGAGTTCAATTGGGCACTACATATGAGCTTTACTATTAATATACAAAGTAACATGGTAACTGGAGAAAACCATAAACCCCCCCATAAAAGAAAACAAGATAGCACTTACTTTTGTGAAGGTCTGCCACTGCCACTTCAAATGAGGACTGCAGATCTAGGTTTTTAATCTTTATGACCTCTAAGCCACTCCATTCAGGCAAAAACTTGGGCACATCTCTAGTTTTCTCAAGAGCTGTAAAACAAGATTTTAAAAATGGTCCAAGTGGGTTGATGTCTGCCAAAGAGCCAAATGCGAGAGAAGTTGGCCAAGAGATCTGGGTTAGTGAGATGCTCTCTGATGTTTCTTCAGTGATGCTGAGACCATATGTTTTGAAAATATTTGTTTCGATGTTTCCATATTTTTTGTAACTTCATCTATATCTTATAACACATCAGCAAATGTGTCCACTATTGAAAGGCATTTATGCAGGAACCATTTCCTTCATAACTGGTCCAGCCATGTTTATCATTTTTTATAGATAAAGTTGTTTAAATGATTTTCTATTTTTTGGTAATGTGGCTACATCTTAAAATAGATCAGCATCATTTGTATAAATCTGAAACATGTTTAAGGTACAATTAGTGTCAAATTTAGCTAAGCTGTCTTTCAGGAATTGACAGTCATTTTTGATAGTTGATTTTACAAATCTGAAAGGCCTTCTTGCTTTTTGATCATATCTGCTTGAATCCTGTTGAGCAGCTTCTGAGAAGGGTTTAAAAACAACAGTCATTTTTAATGACAAATCAACATACTTTTTAGAGTCCTTTAAGCTGAACTGCACCCTTTTGAAATTTGGTCCAATTTTGTTCAGTGCTTTTGAAGAAGTATTTTAAAGGCTTTTCCATTTACAGTAATGGCAACCACAGCTGACAGCAAATTAAAATCATTTGTACAAATCTAACGCCCTTCATGCCAGGATGCTTTCTGCAAATTTTGTCCGTAGTATTTGAGAAAAAATAATTTTAACACACCCCCCTTTACCTATTTTGTAATGGCAGCCATATTTGCAAGAACATTTTCTATTAAATTTTGTCAGATTCTATGGAGCAGTTTTTAAGGGTTTAATTAGTTTAAGTTACACTGGCATATTTGATCATGGATCAGCATCACCAGTAAAACTTAAAACAAGCCCTTTATTCCAAAATGTTTTTTTTCAATCAAATTTTATCAAATTCATTTAAAGGTTTTTTTTTCTCTGCTTTTTGAAATGGTGGCCATATTAGACACTGGATCAGCATCAACTGCAAAAATTGAAAGCCATTTATGTGAAGATGCTAGTAAATAACTTGGGGAAAATTCTGTTGAGCCCTGAGTGACTGAGTGGTGTAAAGCACTCACCGTTACAGATCACTGCTGTTTCACCTCTGTCTGTGGATTCGAGTCTTGGCTCGGCTAATTTGGGTACATGAAAAAGCTTGCCAGTAGTTTCTCATGGGTCGGTGGTTTTTTCTGGGGTCTTCCCGGTTTCTTCTTCCACCATTTATACTGGCCACCATGTATAGCCTATCTTGTGCTGAAAAATGGCCTTAAACCCGACAACTGTTGTGCAGTTTTGTAAAGGTTGTACTTTAAAGGTTTCTCCTTTATAGTAATGGAGCAACATCTGAACAGGGTTGTCTCTTCCAAATTTGGTTTTAATTGTTCCAGTGATCTGGAGAATTTAAAAACAAACAAATGCTGACAGATTATGCAAACTATATTCAGGATTATACCATAAGTTCACTTGGTCTACTGGCCATGTGAGATAAATACAAACTATATTCAGAACTATACCATAAGTTCACTTGGTCTACTGGCCAGGTGAGATAAATGCAAACTATATTCAGGACTATACCATAAGTTCACTTGGTTTAATGGTCAGTGAGATAATGCAAACTATATCAGGACTATACCGTACGTTCATTTGGTTTAACAGCCAGTGAGATACATGCAAACTATATCAGGACTATACCATAAGTTCACATGGTTTAATGGTCAGGTGAGATAAATACAAACTATATTCAGGATTATACCATATGTTCACTTGGTTTAACAGCCAGTGAGATAAATGCAAACTATATCAGGACTATACCATAAGTTTACTCGGTTTAACGGCCAGTGAGATAAATGCAAACTATACTCAGGACTATACCATAAGTATACTTGGTTTAATGGCCAGTGAGATAAATGCAAACCATACCCAGGACTATACCATAAATTCACTTGGTTTAATGGCCAGTGAGATAAATGCAAACTATACCCAGGACTATACCATAAATTCACTTGGTTTAATGGCCAGTGAGATAAATGCAAACTATATCAGGATTATACCATAAGTTCACTTGGTCTAATGGCCAGTGAGATAAATGCAAACTATATTCAGGACTATACCATAAGTTTACTTTGTTTAATGGCCAGGTGAGCTAAGCAAGAGGCCTAAGTAGGCCAGAGATTGCTCACTTGTTGATATCTGTCTATTAGCTAAATACAAGAGCACTTGGTTGAGAAATATGGGTCAGATGGATGATTTCTGTTTAAATTTCTTTCAATGCAGCTGATTGTATACATTGCTAAAACAAATGTTTCAAGATTTCTCTAGTTTCTCTGTCTTTGTCAGCATTTGATGCAAATTCAGCAACCTAGTTTTGTCCAATTATTGAACGACCATTATGCCAGGATGAGTTAATCAAAGTTTGTCGAATTCTGTGATAAAGCCGCCTTAGGACTCACACTACTAATTCAGCTCACACAGTAAACTTATGAAAACATCAGGATATTAAAAAGTTAATAACTTCAAATTTCTGAATGCTCATGATCAGGTCTATATTTTTCAGTATAGACACATCTTTGATGCAAGTTTCTGTTTAGAGAAAACAATATAAGCTGTTTCATTTTTTGGATCTGCATGTTTCTAAAACATGTTTTTAATTCCGCATCAAATAGTCAGGAACTAATTTTAGTAAAGACTTTTCCAAGTTCAATTCTAATAAGGGCTGAAATTCCATCAGTGAAACATTATATTTTTTTTAAGGTACAACTTGGTGAAGTTATCAAAAGATTCTTTTCACTAATACCTAATGTTTATTATAAACCAATCCTCACCAGCCAAGCCCATTTATATTCTATTTAGTGTTGTCCCATTTTTAGACTGGTCCCCATTCTTCCATATCATTAGTACTCTAAGTCCTAAAATGTTTTTCTATTTTCTCTAATCATGGCCAAATTTGATGGCTGATCAGTATTGTTTCTAGAAATTGAAAGAACTTCAAAATGTGAATTTTATCAAATTGGTTTTTGAGAAGATGTAAAACATTTTTCTATTTTTAGTAACAGTAGCCATATTTCATGGAAGACTGGCATTACTTTGTATGAATTTGCTAGCTGCTTATGACTACACTTTCTAACAAATCTGGTCATATTCTTTAAAAAAGTTTCTGAAGTGAAGCTGTTTAAATGAGTTTAGTAATGATGTCCATATCTGATTGCAGATCTGCATTATTTGTACAAATTTTTCAAGTCATCAATGCCAGAATGCCTTCTGATACATTCGGTCAAAATCTTAGTTTTTTTAAAGAATTATTTTAATTTTTTTGTCTTTTTTTAATAATAATGGACATATCTGATGGTAAATTGGCATCTTCAGAACAAATCTGAAAGCCCTTCATGCTAGGATACTTTCTGTCAAATTCTGCTGAATATCTGATAAGTCATCAATGGCTTATCTACCTGAAGTAATGGCAGCCATATTTGATTGTGAATTGGCATCATTCGTAAAAATTTGAATGGACTTAATGCCAAGATGCTTTCTGTCAAATTTATGTGTGTTCAGAGATGTCTGTTTTAAAGGCGTTTCAATTTTTAGTGACAGTGGCCATATTTAATGATGAACTGACATCGTATGTGAAACCCAAAATATTTTATGTCAAATTTGGTCAAATTCTATTATGCAGTTTTTGAGAATAAGTCATTTAAATGATTTTCTAATTCTTTTTAATAGTACTGATATCTGATGGCATATTTTGGAACTACCTATATAAATCTGGAAACTCACCAAGCCTAGATACTTCCGCTCAAATTTGGTCAATTTCTTATGAGCAGTTTTTCAGAAAAAGTCATTAACAGATTATCTATTTTTAGAAACAGTAGCCATAACTGATGGTTGATCGGGAACATGTGCAAAGCACGAAAACTCTCTATTCCTGGAAGCTTTATCAATTTGACCAAAGTCTTTTGAGCAGTTTTAAGGAAGAAACATTTACAGTTTTTTTCCAGTTTTAGAAGTGGTGGACATATTTTATAACAGATCACCATCACCTCCACAAGCATTAAAGTTCTCTCTGCCACGAAGCTTTTGTAAAATTTAAAATTTACTGTGTGAGAATGAGTCATTAATAGGCTTTTCCAATTTTGGCATATGATGGCATATGTGGCTGAAAATTAAAGTGTTATCCTGCAGAAACCAATGTCAGGAGGACAGGCAATAAGGGGTGGGTAGGATAACTCTTCTAAACAAGACTAATATCACATACAGCACATGCAAGTCTGAGACAATGTTCGTACCAAATTGCATAAGAATATGCTGAATGGTTCTTAGGCTTTATTGGTTACAAGCAACATCCCATATGAAAATATCAAGGGCCATAACTCTATCCAAAATGGAACTGACGAAACAAAACCCACAAGAGGCACATCTAGGGCTTTGAGACAACATCTAGGGCTATGAGAAACATCTAGGGCTATGAGACAATGTACAAAACAAACTGCATCAGAATTTGTTGAATGGTTTATGAGCCATGCCGGTTATGAGGATCTGCTAATGTGAAGATATAATTCTGATGAAAAAGGGCAATAACTCCATCAAAACTGGATAAGAACAGATGAAACCTGTAAAAGATACATTTAAATTTAATAAGCAATTTAATTACTAAACAGCAAACCATGTGAAGATATTAAATGGATTTCAAGGCCATAACTCTTTATAAACTTGAATTGATGAGACATACCACCATCAAAGGTGCATCTAGATCTTCAAGATGATATATACACCAAAATATGCTGACTAGCCTGAACAGTACCTTAATTCTCCTGGTTTGTGGAGATGTAATATTGATGGACCTGAAAAGCGAAACATTTGAAAGACACACATACCTGAAATATGCAATCAGCCACCAAATGGCAAGGGTTGTTGAGCTATTACGGACACAAAAAAAGAAGTAAATGGATGGACAGATGGAAGTATAGCAAAGGCAATTACAATAGGACCCCAACAACAATGCATGACTGCAAACAGAAAAAGGACACTAGGCCATACAATATACTCATATGGTCCTCATTAAATCATTTTTAAAGCCCAGCATAGCATTTCATTTTTCCTCATCTCATTGAGTCAAAAAAGTATTTAATTAACAACGTCTGACTCACCTGACACAGCAAGAAACAGTGAATCGCAATAAGAACAGGACAGCTTATGAACTTCATTTTCTTTCGCCTGGAATGAAGACAAAACATTTATTTTCATGACAACAACTGACCATGATTACTTGTCAGATGCCACTGAGGATTGTTTTATACTAACAATTATTAACAATCAGTTTCTAGCTATAAAGGAAATAGCAAAAAAATAAAGGTTAATAACAATCACTCAAGGTATTAACTTTCCAGGTGCAAAGCACCTTGACAAGAAATCACATATTGCCGATTTCTTGTAAGTCTAAATTATGGTTAGGAGTGAGCACAAATCTACCTGCTTCAGTGGCATAGTTAACATTTTAAATCAATACATATTAAACAAGGAATATCAGAGACAAAACATTTCATGAATTTATGCAGAGATCTCTGCTTTAGTACATAGTCAAACCTGTCAATAGTAGCCACTCATGGGAAAGGAAAAAACTGGCCATTGTACACAGGTGACCTCTTTCCACAGGTTAAAGTTTTGAAATTTGTTTTTGAACCAATACCATGCACTGAATATCATTATCTTTATCAATATTATTATTGTTATTATCATTATTATATCATCAATACTATTGGGTAATCAAAACAGTTTTATGAGCACTATTCAGCAACCATAAAATGTATACAGGTTGTTCTCTCCCAAGTTTATGTTCCACACAAGATTACTGTATTCTGCTAATTTTAATCCATTCTATCAATTAAATCATCACTGACTTAAAATAATCACTAATCTTTATTTTGTGCACTCTGGCAAAACAACAATCTCACTACAATCAATAAGCTTAAACATGCAGCTTATATATAACTGCAAAACAGAGGACTGATTCTTTTGCTGGCCAAATTGTACAAGTTTCACTTGGAAACAGCTGTTCACGCTTTTAAAATACCTGGATAATTAAGTTGCTCAACACACAGAGATCAGAAGACAGTCGGCTTTTTTTCTTCAAACAATAATCAAATCTACCAGGTATCAATCTCCTTTACCTGTTGACAGTTAAATACAATATTGCCTAATAAAAGATTGTAAAGAGATAATGACATCTTTCTAAAATAAAAAAAATGGAATGATTATGAAAATGTTGTTGTTGTTGTTGTGGGGATTAACGCCATTTTTCAGCACACGAAAGGCTATACATGGCGGCCAGTATTAATGGTGGAGGAAGAAACCGGGAAATCCCCGGAAAGAACCACCGACCCACGAGAAGCTACTGGCAAGCTTTCTCACATATCTACATTCGCCGAATCCTAGACTCGAACCCACGCAGACAGAGGTGAGATGGCAGTGATCCGTAACGGAGAGCGCTTTAGACCACTTGGCCACTCGGGGCCCCTTATGAAAATGTATAAATGCATCCAACATTAAATCAGGGCCCTGGTATTTGTCTTATTGTCAAACAGCTATTTTATCTTTGGTTGTATTGTCATATCATTGTATTGTCATGTCACTGTATTGTCATGTCATTGTATTGTCATGTTTTTGCCATGTGACTGGCAAGACCTTAGCCTGCTTTCATTTGCTGGCGAATGCACACTTTTTTTTGCATTTTTTGCAATCCTTTTATTATTTTTATTATTATTAAATCAATACTGTATATTGTTTGCATGCTATTTGCTGTGTCTTTTGTATATTTTTTCACTTGCTATCTTTGCTGCAAAGGTGTTTATGACAGCATTTTTCTTTTGTTGCGAATGTATTCAAGTATTCTTGCGATGGGATTTGAATAATCTTTTGCATTTAATGTTATTGTGGAAGGATTTGCAGAAAATGTAAATATACTAGAAATGTTTAAATTTTGAACTTATCAATAGTCACTCTTATACCAAGAGGAAGGTAAAATCATTTTATGCATTTGTGCTTCTTCTTACTTCTGTCTCTCCTCTAACTTCTTTTCTCCCTCTTTAATGATGTCCTTTCCTATGTGAACGGCAAAGGTGCCAATAAACTGTATTTGGATCTTAGGATTTTATGTACAGTTGTATTAACATTTGATGTATTGAACTGTCAGATATCTCTGCCAGGAGTATTTGTTCCAAATAGATTAACTTCAGAACTTTACCCGACTGATAAATATACCACTGCATCCATGAATTGGCAGGCTATAGGTGACAAATCCAAGAGATGTCTTACATCTTTTAAAGCAAAAGCAGTTTTCAGTTTATTTTTTACAAGATACACACTTCCTATAAAAAGAAGGGTATTATATACATAGTCAATGGTGATAAGAATGTTTTGGTTTTTTTAAAGCAATTTTTCAAGTCAATCTAGAGGAGTAGCAGTTCTTTTTTACAATACGTTTGAATTTAAAATAAAGCAAATAATAAAAGACACAGGGGGAAATAAGATTATTATAGATACGCAAATAGAAAATAAGACAATAACATTATTAAATGTTTATGGTCCGAATAAAAAACTGATTTAAATGACTATTGTGATAACTTGGTAACCATAGGAGGAAATTTTAATTTAGTTATGAATCAACAACATGATACATATAATTATGGCAGACTCAACAACACAAACTCAAGAGTGAAACTGATAGAGATCACAAATTAATTTGGGCTCATTATATCTGGAAAGAAATTCATGGAGAAAAGAAAAAACACACCTGGAAGGGTAGAAAAAAACAGGGCAAGGCTTAAATTTATTTCCCCCCGATTTCAGAGAACTTGCTTATAGATACTGAAGCAGCGGATGTTGAACCAAGGTAGAGAATCATTTATGCATAGATCACAATTAGCCATTTATGCATTGATCACAATTAGCCATTTATGCATAGATCACAATTAGCCAATTATGCATTGATCACAATTAGCCATTTATGCATTGATCACAATTAGCCATTTATGCATAGATCACAATTGGCTATTTATGCATAGATCACAATTAGCCATTTAAGCATAGATCACAATTAGCCAATTATGCATAGATCACAATTAGCCATTTATGCATAGCTCACAATTGGCCATTTATGCATAGCTCACAATTGGCCATTTATGCATAGCTCACCATTTGCCATTTATGCATAGATCACAATTAGCCATTTATGCATAAATCACAATTAGCCATTTATGCATAGATCACAATTGGCCATTTATGCAATGATCATTTATGCATAGATCACAATTAGCCAATTATGCATAGATCACAATTAGCCATTTAAGCATAGATCACAATTAGCCATTTATGCATATATCACAATTAGCCATTTATGCATTGATCACAATTAGCCATTTATGCATAGATCACAATTGGCTATTTATGCATAGATCACAATTAGCCATTTAAGCATAGATCACAATTAGCCATTTATGCATATATCACAATTAGCCATTTATGCATAGATCACAATTAGCCATTTAAGCAGAGATCACAATTAGCCATTTATGCATATATCACAATTAGCCGTATAAGCATTGATCACAACTAGCCATATAAGCATAGATCACAATTAGCCATTTATGCATATATCACAATTTGTTTCAATTCAGTACAAAAAAAATTCATCCAAAAATAACATAAAAAAGACAAAGAAAATTTACTGTTCATTATGCATACACATGTACATTCAGGATCATTAAGTAGTCAGTATAAATTTCATAATGTAAGTATTTTCCTTGCAAGATTCCATTATGATAATGAATACTATAATTCTTTCAATTGCAGCATGAATAATTGTTAACAACACATAAAGGTATTGGGAGTGGTATGATTGACTGGTTGATTGATTACGTAATGATTGTCTGACAACATGGCTAAGTCACATGCACATGATGGCTGCTTACATTTTTAAAAATATTTTTATAAAGCAGTGCCCAATAATTTCAACAACCTAAATCTGTGATACTGACACTAATGATTAGAATTTACTTAAATCTGTTTGTAAATCGATTTATAAATTCATTGCAAAATGTTTTTCTAACCAATGCATGAGTATGCTGTTCAACTTGGCCCGACAGCTGAACAACGATGCATCGAAGAAAAAAAACAAACAAAGAAGTCTTTATTGATTAATCAGATTAACAGTTATCAGCGTTTTAAAAAGCCAACATAAAAAATTTCATGAGCGGTTAATAACAATCACTCCAAGGTGTTAACTGTCCAAGTGCTTTGTACTTGGACAGAAAGTACATGCTGCCAGATTTCTGGTTAGTCTAAATGATGGTTAGGCCAAAGTATTTAATTTCATGCTAACATGTCTACTACTCCAAACAAATCACAACCTTATTCATATCTCAATATTTTTAATAATATGATAAAATATGAACATAAACTTGCTGTGTATTTCATGTTTGGTACATTTAAAAATTAAATATTATTGTTTTCATTGACCAAGCTTCGTTTGTCTATGGCTAGCATGCAACTAGGTACATTCTTACTACAGCATCTCCTATGATTAAAACACTGTGTAGCAGCTGCAAACCTTAACAATGTTTCTTCAAAATAAAATTCTACTCACTAAAGGTTCTATTGTTGAACATCCTGTCCCTACAGTATATTAGAAAGTTCAAAATGAATGGTAAATCATCCTGAAGCACTGCATAAAACAGGCATGACCATGCAGGCTGGATAAACAATTATCAAAGCCACACCTTAAGATGTAATTAAGCACATAAACCCAGTTAACAGGTTGGATATGGCCTGCGGGCCATAGGTTGCACATGCTTGGCATGAAGTGTCATACACTAGATTCTTATCAACTTCGGCTTTATCCTAGCAATGTCACATTTTTCTATTAAAATTATCCATACCCCAAGAGAACAATAGATAGAAAAAAGCTAATTAACAAAAAAAAACTAATTATTAACAAAATAAAAATAAAAGATCATTTTAAGCAGAGATTTAAAAATAAATCACTTGATACATTTTCACTCTTTTTTAAATATCTTCTCTAATTTATCAACAAAATTTTCAAATTTGGGAGTGCCGATAGTCAAGGAAATGTTAACAAGTTTCTGTGGAAAAGTGCCAACTTTGGCGCTTGGCCTAAATTAGAATAAATAAGGTACAAATAAAATCACTGAAGCCTTAAGCTCAGCTTACTGTGGATACTATAAGTTATGAAAAACGCCAGAACACAATTATAGAAATGATCCTATTAATTAGAATAAATGATCATTCAGTTGAGATAACTTACCATATGTACTCGCTTACAAGACAAATCCAACTGCAAACTGCATGGATCCAAATATGCCATAAGATAATGTGTCAGCAGATCTGGGTCTAAGCAGTTTGTTTAGGAGTAATGAGTATAACAAACAACACAGACCCTGATCTGCAGGTGCATTATGCTATGGCAAATCTGGATCTTTGTTGTTTGCAGTTTGACTCAGCTTATAAGTGAGTATATACGGCTAAGGTCAAGTACAGAGTAACGGTGCAATTAACATAGACAATAGGACAGGCAATTAATGGCACATATTAGTTTATCATACGACAGATCTGGACAATTGAAACGAAATACTGATGAAAAATGAACAAGAAACAAGATTTAGTCCAAAAACAGATTGAGTATATTTCCCTGTGGCAAGAAAATCACTCAACCTCACGAAAAGGCACAAAGTGGATAGTATTTGAGAAGCCTCTTGTAACAGCATGCCTACCAGGCATAAAACACATTAGACTGATGGGATTCAATGTTAATCCATCTAACCACTGGAAGACCACTGCTGTATGACTTCCAGCAATGTCAGGCCTGCCAACCCTAACAAGACCCAGTAAGGCAGTTGAATTTTTTCTGTAAGGTGCAACAAAATGATATTTACTGCTATAGTAAAGTTGGAAAATGTATTTAAAAAGTTTTGGTATTCAAAACATGCAGCAAAAGTAAAAATTACGTTCAACTGCAAAGCTTGTACAGTACACCCAATTGTGTGCCTTCCAGCTTTTATTCACAAGAATCGGAATATTCCTTTTTATTTTTCTGATTATTATCTTTCTTTAAGAGGCTTATTTTCCCTTTCGTCTTCAACGTGCATTGATTGCTGTGTGCCATTTTTTAAAAATTCTATAATAGTTTGATCATGCAGATGCTTCACATGAAAATATTGTGCAGTTTAGGCATCTGAGGTACTATGGTAAAGTTAGTCTGGTTCCCTGACTAACTCTGCTAAATAGGAAACCCAGATCCAACTCAAACAAGGATAAGCCAATTATATGGGTTTTATGGCAACAATCATATTTCCATAGTTTTTGCTTTTATTCCTTAAATTCATATTTTAAGGGTCATTTTTGTAAGACATACAGCAAAACTGTAAGGGTTGGCAGGTTTGCAATGTCTTTTCAAGCCTGAGAGGGCTGGATTTGCATGGCGTGTGTGATTTGGATTTTTAACGTAACTTTAACAATTTTTCAGTCACATTGCAATGATGTCTGCAGTGTGGCAGTTTATAGTGATTTGCATGGTTACGTAGTAGATGCATTTATAATGTGTTATGATTGGGTAAGATACTGAAGAATCATTAATTTCTGTTGACAGCTGAGTTAAACTTAAATGTTAAACTATCCATCAATTTCTGGCATTTGTCAAAGCTCTGTTTACAAACCAGTCAACAAGTATCGATGGTTGTATTAAGTTTTATCACTTTTCATACAAAATTAGGCAAAATGACATTAAAGTCTGAAAATGGCAACAAAAAGTTGCGACCTTCACCTAAAGAATATTTACAATGTACCTCATTTTCCTGAAAACCATTCTCTTCTGCATACTGAACTCCTTTGCTTCTCTTGGCTCTATGTTTTAACAAAGATGGTGTCCTCTTCTTTCCACATCTTCTGCGCGTGTTTAGGACACTATCAAATGCCTCCTCATCTGACTTATTTGGATCCATGCTTTTATCATTTTCCAGAATGGTGTCAGTCCTTTCTTCCTTCCCACTCTCCTGTTTTTCTATTTTTCCTTTTCTATACTTAGCTTCCATTTCAAACTGATTCCCACATTCCACTTTTACCTCAATGTCTGAAACACAATTTTCTGTTGGAGTTTTATTTTCGTCCTTTTTGGTCACAGACCCATCAATATTCATTTCTGATATTTCACAATTAGATGAAGTGTCATCATAGCTGGTATTTGGTTCCTTCCTTACCGCCCTTCTGGCATTAGAGGTACTTCGTCTGAAAAGCGGCCTCTTCTTTCTACTGCTATCAAATTTACTTTTCTCCTCCATGGAAGTCTCATCATTGAAGGAAATCTCCATTTTAGGCTCTTTTTCTTTCCCTTCAAATAACACCGGAGTGACAAACCTGCCTGCAGGTTCTGCCTTTGAAGACTCCGGCATCGTGGGATTCAAAATTGGCCCAGAACAACCTCCTTCTGGCTCTTTCTTGTTCACCAGATTACAAAACTGAAGAAATTTGTTCTCCTTCATAGATTGATCAAAACCACTCAATTTCAGTATAGCGGTCTTTTCCCATGATTTGCCATCAGGATTAGCTTGATTACTCTGTGCCTTGTTAGTTCCCTTCTTCTCTGTTGAATCTTCAGATGTCAAGTCGATTACATCTGTGCCCAAGGCTATATGAAAGAAAATACTGTCTAAAAATAAAGAATTTTTCTCTTTATTTTCACATGTACTGCATGTGATAAATTTTCCTGCTGTGTGTTAACATATATCCCTTTTTATTCACACATTCTTTTAACAAATTTTTAATGTTATCTTTAGAAAAAAATGAATTAGGCATTTGGCATTTTATTAAAGATATTGTACAGCCCTCAACATGTACGTGTATGTAGCTGGGGCTAAGTCCATATATGTATTGTGGCAGCTGCATCATCAGTCTGCATTACAGATATGTATTTACTATTTAGCTTTGAATTTTTGAAAATGTTGCATGGATATATATGAATGGATTTAATTGGCTGCCAGAGGTAAGTGAATTTCTTCTTACTTTTCAAATGGAACATAGGTTGCTCCTTTCTTACATCGTACTTACTGAAGAGACACTACTTCCTTACCTATTGAACAGATACTCCACATTCAAACAAAATTCAGGGCAAATTTTACAGACTGACAGTAATTACATGCATTGAATTTTAAACAGATAGCTTGTTCAAACTCTTTATTTTTATGTTTTCAATTAATACAAAAAATTATTGATACCCTGAACTTAAAGTGATAATTTAAGCAAAAAATTAAGAAATCAAAGATTCGGTCTCTTTCTAAAATGTGGACTAGATTTTTAATATTCATTTGGATCTATCTGAATATTAAAAATCTAAATAATACTGCAGTATCCATCTGTTGTCTTCTTTTTATTTTGTGCTTGAACAGTCGCAAGAATTTAAAATGTAAGCACATTTTCCTCATTGTACCCAGCTAACACTGTACACAATGGTTGTAATACTTCTAATTTAGATCACAATCAAAACAGCTGCTGCTCTCTGCGATAAGTCTACCTATATATTGCAAATATTTGTCAGTTTTATCCTCAGATTTACTAAACAAATTCAATTCTTCTGTAAATTTAATATACAAAGTATAAGTCCTTCCATTTAAACTTGCTCCTTAAAGAAAATTAATTCAGCAGACAATAATTTTCGAACTCTGAAGCTAAAATGGATTTTAGCTATGTATGGTATTTTAGATGATTTACACTGTGGAATGTCTCTTGGGAATTATACATGGGGTAAAGTTTTGTCCAAATGTGTGGCATTTCTAACCATACTTGAATCTTGACATGATTCCATAAGTCTTTCTTACTTTATCTGGACTTTTCTAAAAATACAATGAACTCCATTTCAAACAGTCTCCTTTATCACAAGCAAGTTGGTGTCTTTTTTTCCCCTACAACAATATGTTTCTGTTCCCATGAGCTTTGTATTATAGAAACAATCAGGAACTATCTATGTTCTATGTTAATTTTTTGAGCATAATCTGTCAAAATTGTGTGAATTCATGGTGGCAATCTCAAGACTGTTGCTTTAAATACCATAGCTGTCCTAAAAATGAACTAGTTTTACATTACATTAGCAATTTGCACATTATATTGCACCAGTCCGTGTAATTTCACCACTATTATGTTGAATACATACAAATTTAATATTGACAATCATGTAGCTGTTCTGGAGTGTCTGTCCATTTGGCTGCTTTAGTTCTGTATACTTGTCACTTCCCAAAAAGATAAATAACTATTTCATACATTATTTTTCTAAGTTTGAAAATTTTTTTTATTCATGTATGAAAATTTACAAACAGTAATATCTGACAAATGTTCACAATGAAGCTAACAGCTTACATTATAGACCAACTGTGATTCTGATGCGGTATTCTCACTCACTTAATCAGTGCTGGAGAAATTTGGAAATACTTTCAATGGCCAAAAATATCTGTTTAAATACAAAATTTTCCTTTACAAGAAAGGTTTTGGAAGAATAACTTCATGCTCAAATGAATTAAAAGCTTCCAGACTGCATGACAAGGTATTTTTCTAGCCGTTCTAGGTATCTTTACAAACCAAATATACAAAGAACATGAATACATGATATACCTTTCATATCTGTGTGCCAAGTACAGGCATCAACATCAGGACATTGTGTGACATGTTGGTCAATTCATTTGGCATTTTTTAGAAGAAAAAAATTGGGATGCCTGCCCCTGTGTTGTAAGCAGGTATGAGAGTTATTGATGTAGGAGTGTACATCTTTAACTTGTACCTATATGCCAAAAACAGGCATTAACATCAGGACTTTGCATGACATGTGGATAAAAATATAATGAAACAACATGTGAAAATCATTTTTGCCTTGAAAGAAAAAGCTGACCATAATGATGATTGTGTCTGCAAATTCCTGTGTCAAATATGTTTAAAAAATACATGATACAACAATCACAGAATAATGAATCCAATGTCATAATACCATAGTGACACGAGTCCCCTGAAAGGACTTGTGTTCCACTGGGCAAAAAAAAACTTCCAGGAATTCAAGAGAAGACAATTTCTTCCTTTTAACTGTTGAGTGCTGAAGCCACTCTGACATACATTAGTGATAACGAGCTTTTCAAAATAGTTGCTGTGGTGGACATATTGGATGTCAAATCGGTACCATTTTCATTTTAAGTCTTTTGGTGAAAACCCCATGTCAATAAGACCATCCATTTAGGAGAATAATGACAGCAAGATTTTCACGACAGCCATATTAGACATATAACTGTACCATTTTTAATTAAGACAGCTAGGTAACATAAAGTGTTTTGGTGAAAACCTGTTGATATGGCCATCCATTTGGAAGCAGCTGAGAAAACAAGATTGTGGCCATACTGAAGGCCAGTGTGTATCATTTTCATTTAGGATGAACTAGGCACATAAAGAACTCTTTGACGAAAACCCCCAGTCAAAATGACTTTCCATCTAAAAGAAGTAGTGATAACAAGATTTTCCGGATGAAAATTATGGTGGCCATACTGAAGGTCACATTGGTGTCATTTTCTTTAAAACCAATAGACATCAAAAGAAATCTCCGAGTGAAAACTCCATGCTTATGTGATCATTCATTCAGAAAAAAAATTAGTGATAACAAGATTTTAAAGATGGCCACTGTGGTGGCCATATTGGATGTCTTAGAGGCACCATTTTCATTTAGGACCAATAAGATACCATAAGAAGTCTTCTGGTGAAAAAGCCATGTTAATATGACTTTTCTTTCTTCTGGAGTAGCCAGAAAAAGATTTCAAGATGGCTGTCATGATGGCCATACTAAACCTCAGATCAACGACATTTTCACTTAGGACCAGCTACACATCACAAGAAGTCTTCTGGCGATAACCCAATCTCAATACAACTTTATCTTTGGGAGGAATATCGACTTTTTCATAATGGTTTCCATACTGTACGTCAGATAGGCACCATTTTTTCTTAGGACCAACTAGACATCATAAGAAGTCTTCTAGAAAACCCTATCTCAATACAACTTTACCTTCGGGAGGAATATCGATATTTTTTATGATGGCTTCCATACTGTACGTCACATAGGCACCATTTTCACTTTGAACCAACTAGACATCACAAGAAGTCTTTTGGCAAAAACCCCATCTCAATACAATTTTACCTTCAGGAGGAATATCAACATTTTCATGATGGCTTCCATATTGTAGGTCAGATAGGCACCATTTTCTCTTAGGAGCAACCAGACATTATAAGACATCTTTCAGTGGAAGCCCCATGTTGATATTACCATCCAATCAGGAGGTGTAGGAATAACATAATTTTAAGGATGGCCACTGTGGTGGCCATAATGTACTTTCATGTGGCACCATTTTCTTTTAGAACCAACTAAATCATGGGAGGAATATGTTTCATGGCAATCCTTCAAATAGTTTGGGATGAGAAGTGATAATAAACTTATGCTAATGGATGGACACACAGTAGATCATCACCAAAGCTTTTCTCATTCATGACCAGTAGAGCTAATAAAATTCTATTTAAAACTGACACCATGCTAACAGGCAAAGAATAGCTTTTGTCTTTATAAATTTTAATGTACTTCACACAATTTCATTATTTAAAAAATAGTTACATAAATGAAAATGATTTAGAGCTTAAAAATGTTTAATTTACCATCCATCATTAAACTGGATCATCATTACAATTAAAATAAACAAAAACTAATACACAAAAAACAAGCTAACCTACTGTGTTTCTAAAAAATATTCATCAAGTACCTGAGTTGGCACCTGCACTAGATGTTGGCTTCTGTGGTAGGTTTGACATCTGAAGTAAGGAAACTAACTTTGGGCAAGATGTACTGGTTTCACTACCTGCTACTGAAGAGTCCTGAAGAAAAATGTAAATAGTTTAAGGAAAACAAATTTCCACTAAGTTTATACATTTCAATTGTAAAAATGTCGTAAGTATTCATGGAAAGTCACTGCAATGGAAAATATTGTGGCCACCTTAAGCTGTCAAAACTAAAATACTTGAAGAAAACCACTTCCTGTAACATGTGATTTTTAGATGTACATGTGCTGATTCCAAGGATCAAACCCAGGAATACTTGGCTGCAGAGTGAATGTATTAACTACTTAAGTTTTTTGTATTTGTCAAGATGATAAAACATTTGCACAAACATGACAGGTATCGCATTTTATACTGGACCCAATGTGTCAAATTTATGGTGCCCTCTTCACCTTAAAAGTAGGATGTCTATAAGGAGCTGGGTACCATGATCAATATCAGACCTGCCAACCCCGACGAGTCCGTCTCAGTAAGGCAGCTGATTTTTTTCCGTAAGATTGATCAGTTTTCAGTAAGATGTAACAAAATATCAATAACTGCTATTGTAAAGCTGGAAAACATAATTAAAAGTTTGACGCAGCAACGATAACATTATGTTCAACTGAAAAGTTTGTAAAGTACGTGTAGACCTTATTTACCACTAGTACAACTGCACAAACTTTAGTTCCAAACCCTATGCAACTCAATGGCTTGTTGCTATCTCTCAACTTGACATAATTCTTGGAAATTTTTTTCCATTTCATATGACGAAGGCAATCATATCTCCTGCCATGAGACGTACTCAAATTGGCATGTGATGTCCAATAAACATAATTGTGTCCTTTCCATCTTTTATTCACAAGAATCTGAATATTCCTTTTTATTCTTCTGTGTTGATTATTAACACTTTTCTAGAGGCTTATTTTCCCTTTGTCTTAAACATGCATCACTTTCGGGACGCCATTTTTAAAAAAATTCTATAATCAACAGTTTGATCATGCAGATGCTTCACATGAACAAGTAAGTGCAGTTTAAAGCGTCTGGGGTGCTGCTGTAAAGTTAGTCTGGTTCCCTAACTAATTTCACTAATTCTAATATGAAACCCGGATCCAAATAAAATAAAGATGAACCAATTATCCAGATTTTTCGGCAATGATCATTTTTCCGTAGCTTTTGATTGTAAGCCATAAGTCTATATTTTAAGGGTAATTTTCGTAAGACTTATGGCAAAATCGTAAGAGCTGGCAGGTCTGCAATATTGTACTGTGATATACTGTATTCTCTGAACATAACGCAATACATACCACCTTATGCTGCAATTATATTAGGGATCAACAATTTAATGTTCTGAGACAGGGGCCTGACACTTTGGGGAGGATAAAATTTCCTCCTGTCAATAGCTGGAAAATGTACCTTGTTCTGATCTATAGCAAAATAACATTATAATATGTCTGTTATTTTTGAAGATTTCATGCATTTTTTTTGTACATGAAAAAATAATTATTCTTCCCCAAGTACGAAAGATTATGTGTACAAAAAATTATTATTTTGGAGTGTTGTCCGTGTATGAAAAATAAAGGGTTCAGACCTAAACAAGGTCACATGATACTTGGCACCTAAACATAACGTTACTTTGTCAACGTTGCTTTTATCACTTTTGGATAGCAGACAGAACATCATTGGGAGTCTTTTAGTGAGTAAAACCCATGCTGATGTGGACATATTGGATGCCTGCACAGCGCCATTAGGATTACGAGACGCAGGTAAAATGGTAGTTTAGGGGGTGCAGCAATTGCAAAGTTGTGCTAACAGCTGGATGGACATCAGATGATGGACAACAGGCCATCCCATAACTTCTTCTGGTCTATCACCAGTAGAGCTAAGAATCGATGTCAAACTGATTAATCAGCCATCACATTACATATAACCAGACTTTAAGGCAATACATATCATATTGCAGCGAGAGTAAAGGACATTAAAAATGGTATCCAGATGTACATGATTCATGACCAGAAAAAATCACTGATGGAAATCCAGACAGATACAAAGATTGAAAATTCTGTGACTCTCCATAAGAATGCTGAATTCTCATATCAATGAAAGGACAAGTACTGGGATGCAGTGTAAGTCCTATTGAAATTGAGAAAAAAGGTGACTCTACATAAATGTATAATGAAACCGACAATTCAGATGAAAAATACTCATCAACTATGATGACAGATAAAAATTCAATGAGAAAATAGATGGCATATACACTGTACATGTGATAACAAAACTCCTTGGACTGCTCAAACTTGGGAAAAGCCACAAAATGGAAGGCACAATATATGCGAGGCCTCTTGAACGAGCATGCTGATGAGGTAGTAACAGGATTTATCTGTAAATTACACTCATCTCAAAAAAGTTAATGACATTGAAAGACGTCCTTTTAACTTGGAATTTGTGAGATACTGGAAGGACTGCTACATGGTTAATATAAAACCCCAGAACCAAATTTAAGGACTTTTCAAAGGCAAGTTATCATATTTACAAGGGTTGCTGAAAATAACTTGCCCACTTCATTAAGTTGAATCCATCTTAAAGATTTTTAAACTAAAGTGTGAAGATTTTGTCTTGAAATATAAACATCAACAATTACATACAATAATGGCATTGCCAATAAACATTACTGTTATTACTATATTTCCCACTTCATGTCAAACTGCTATTATTAACTTCCAAGCCATGCCCAATCTCAGCATGTACATTTAACTTCTTCAGGGATTCTCCCATATCATTCAATTTTACCTCCAGATTATTTAACTCCCTTGCCTTTTTTTAAAATTATTCACTTAATAGTAAAAAATCAAATATTGGTAAAAAAAATTCAAGGTTTTTAAAGGGCCTTTGCTGTCCAAGCAAATATTTAAAGGACTTTTTCCACCTTTTCTAATTTTCAAGAGCTTTTCAAGATCAGACATAAAATATAAAATATTTTTCAGGACCTGTGCAAACCATGTCCTAATGTGTTATTGTGATAGGATAATATGTCTAATAACGAAATGTCGAAGTGGCAATTCCCCAAATGTGTTAGAATCCAGAAGAAACCACAACATGCTACCGGTCTTAATCAAAACCAAAAATTATAGCTTTAATCACTTAAAATGCAGTGCTGTCCAGTACATATTTTATACTACAATACAAGTTACTACACTGCCATTTAAAATTTCACTGACACGTGTAATGATATCTACAAATGTAGGCACGCTCCCGCACCCACCCCAATCATACTTTACGTCATTTTATGTGGTTACCTTTGGCACTTGAAACTGCAGTACAATATGTTTCTGATCACCATTTCCATTTACCCTGGCAAGGTTTGCCACCTGTGTTGCCAAAAGCACCGGCTGTCCCCCAACAAATGCTAATTGTGGCTTGGAAATCGCTTCCTGAATTGGTTTATCTTCTACAGTGGCTAATGCTGATGCCAGAGCCCTTTGATGAGCCCCTTGGGATGTCAAATTATGCGCTGCACTGGTCTGTGGAATAGACGCTAACTGTTGCCCAAAATGATTCACAAAGAGATTCTGTGTTTGTTGATTTTTTGCTAATAATGCAGCTAAAGTCTGCTGTCCAGCCAAGGACTGATTGATTGCCATTGACATCTGACCTGCTGTATTAGATCCCTTCTTTGATGTGGTGAATGTGTTATTAATGACAGATCCAGCTGCTAGGTCTGTTGGCACAGACAATGCAGTCTGCCTTTTCACTTGCCTTGTCCCATAAAGGACCACAGCTGGATTGGCTGCTAAACCTGCATGTTGCCCATTTGCCACTGACACAGATGTGTTCTGAGTCAAAGACGAATTCAATACCTGCACAGATGGAACATTTGCCAGTGCTGATACCAAAGCTTGCCCAGGATACTGTCCACCTGATACAGCTGATGCCAAGCTTGACCCTGTGGAAGTCGTCTGTTTTGGAGGTTTGATTAGAAACTTCTCTTCATAGGGAGTCCCTTCATTGATGAAAACATCGTAAGGCTTATCTTTGGACACTGAAGGGGAGTTAATCACGGCCTTCAGTTGCTCATATATCATCTCTTGAGAAGGAGGACTAGTCAGTAATGGGTTACCTCCCTTTGTGGGTACTGACTTGTCTGTGCCATTTTTCATTTCAGCTGGGTTGGATGGTGGTGTGACTGGAGATTGAGGCAGAACATTCTTTCCATCTGATTTCAAGATGGGAGAGGCCACTGATGGAGACGTGAAGGAATTGTTCTTGTTCTGGTACACAGAATATTTTGGTGTTGAAGGAGTACGTGGAATGAATGATGTATCAGCACTGAAAAGAATTTTATATTCTAAAACATCAATAAAACCAATTACATAACAGTAATAATAGGTTTTCTGCATTAAATATTAAACAATTTAAGTAAACAAGGATCCAATACAATGCAGTATCTCATCACTAAATATTTTACCAGATCTGAGGCTATTTAACTAGAAATAAGACTGTATGTTACATGGCACCTTATATACTTACTTATACTTGCTTGTAAGACGAATCCAACTACAAACTGTACAGACACAGATCTGCCATTACATAATGCATAGGCAGATCTGGGTCTGTACAGTTTGTTAGAAGTAATCAGTAGAACAAACAACACAGATCCTGATCTGCAGGTGCATTATAATATGGCAGATCAGGATCTATGATGTGTGCAATTGGACTCAATTATAAGAGAGTAAATATGGTGGTTATTTCAATTTACTAGCAGCTGTTGTTCTCTATGATGCTGACAATGCATCAAATGACCCTCTGACTGTTTCCAATATAAAAACACTTATCAAGTCTGAAAGAAATCTATTAGCTAAAAGTGACAAACCTATTTTTTTTTTTTTAAAAGAAAATCAATGGAACTGGATTTGTAAATATATTAAAATATGACAGTTATGTGGTTTCTAACAGAGTTAGCAAAGAATCTTCTGTTACTTTCTAAGCAATCTTCAGGAAGAAACTTAATGTTTCCATGACAATTTTGATGGTTGTTTACCTTTATACTTTTATTTTATGTTAAACCAAGTAAATGATTTATCATGATTTGGGATTCTAATAAATGCTGTACCATAAACCTGGTGTTTCAAATGATTTTCTGATGTTCCACAAGTTGCTCGAAACTGAATTTCTTTAACCAAAATCATTTTGTTTTGAAAAAGGACATTCTGCTTTTACGAAGATAAGATACTGTGGCACTGAAATGAGAGCTGTTTTGGAGTAGAAGTACAAGAATAACCATGCCTGTAAAGAAATGACATCAACACATCACTGAAATGGTTGGAAAACACAATGACATCAACACACCACTGAAATGGTTAGGAAAACACAATGACATCAACACATCACTGAAATGGTTCAGAAAACACAATGACATCAGTGCACAAATGAAATGGTTGGGAAAGCACATTGAATATCAACACACCACTGAAATGGTTGGGAAAACACAATGACATCAACACACCACTGAAATGGTTGGAAAAACACAATGACATTAACGCACCAATGAAATGGTTGGGAAAACACAATGACATCAACACACCACTGAAATGGTTGGAAAACACAACGACGACACACCACTGAAATGGTTGGAAAACACAATGACATCAACACACCACTGAAATGGTTGGGAAAATACAATGACATTAACACACCAATGAAATGGTTGGGTAAACACATTGATTATCAAAACACCAATGAAATGACAACAGAAATTATAAATAATGTTCATACATATCACACTTGATTCAAATTTTCAAATTACAAACATTAACCCCTTAGCAACCTCTGCCACACTGCATCACCTGTAAATATCCCTGCAGCCTACTGCCATCTTCAATCCAATGTCAATTAGACTGGTTTGCTCCCCACTGTCCAATGTCAATCAGACTGGTTTGCTCCCCACTGTCCAATGTCAATTAGACGGTTTGCTCCCCACTGTCCAATGTCAATCAAACTGGTTTGCTCCCCACTGTCACTTATATGCACTAATTTAAGCACTATTTCAATTCTCAGTGCTGCATACATGCATACTTTAACGTTAACTTAATGCTTATTGGTTGAAAATACATATTTTTCATTATGAGAGAACAGTTTACTTAACATTTTGAGACAAGTTTGTAACAAGACAGTTTAAACTGTAACATACAAGAAGAGCTTTTTCTGCATTTTTTAAAGCCAAGTGTAGTTCAGGTAAACAAAGATGGATTCCAATTTGGATATTAGTGATTTTTAAGGGTTTAATCTGAGAGGTAAAAAAGAGTTTGATCAATCAAAATTAGGCAATGACTCAGCAATTTTGCATTAGATGAGAAGGACGCCAGTGTCTGCTTGGACAATGGAGTGATGATATTCCATATTTGATATTTATCATTTTTATTCACATGTCAGCTCAACTGTGAAGATTGGACCCCAAAGCAACAAGAATAATTTTTTTTCTAAAGCATTTTCCTTAATACCAGGTGGAAAAACCTGTGAAAAAAACAAAGACGAAAATGTGGGTGCACAAGCAAGACCTGAAATGGCACCAGAAACATGGGAGATGTAAGATGTGTTTAAGGGATTGGAGAAAACATTAAGTTTTTCTTGGCTGTAAACAGTGCAAAGTACATTTATGTGTGGACAATGGCTGTTTTTAGAGGTGTAGCTCTCAACTTTGGAATTACAAAATGTGGATTTCATTCACGTTTTTTAGGCAAATATTCCAATAATAGATTTATCTCGAGTTACTAAAAACAACTTCCATGACTGGAAAATATCAAGCATGATGGGACATAGAACTGAATATCGAAATATATCCAAAAAAGCAACCTGTATACAAGGTAAGCTGATTTTTAATCTCTCTGAAATCATGAAATAAATAAAGAGTTTGTGTGTGTGATTTGAATTTTTAACTTGGCTTTAACAATTTTTCAGTCATATTGCTACGATGTCTGCAGTGAGACAGTTTATAGTTATGTCTAGCACTGGGGCATCATGCCGCAGACATTCAGCATGATGTCCCACCCAGTCACATTATCCTGACACCAGGCCGACCAGTCCTAACACTAACCTCTTAATGCTGAACGCTAAGCAAGGCAGCTGCTAGTACCATTTTTAAAAGTGTTTGGTATGTCTTGGCCAGGGTTCAAACCCGCTACCTCCCACATCCAAGGCGGACGCTCTAACCACTATGCCACCAGAGCAGTCAAATAATGAAGATAAATGTAACCAAGCTTCTACTATTATTTTATTCCACTACGATAATACTCTAGTAATTCAGCTTAGCAAAAAGCCTCAACAGCCGACATGATATTACACAGCAGTGGGGAAGCTGTACAACAGCTGTGGGGATGCTCACCAGTTATGTACTTTTGAGAGAGTGATGTATCTAAGGTGAAGTTGTTTGCATATAAAACATGCACAGTGGAGAGAATGTTGGCATACCTCTATGCTACTTTGATGTAATGTGGCTGATATTTCTTTGGATATTGTACTTTTGGAAATTGTAAATGATCTTAGCACACTGCTAACTAAAATGACTGCTCCCTTGTGCTCCAAAAATCAGCCTGAATTTGTCTCAAGTACACTATCCGTAGCAGCTATTAAAATAGGGAAAATGAATTTTGCCAGACTAGACAATACCAGCTTCTGAAAGTGCAATGAATGAATTACCAAATACATAAAATGTAAAAAAAGTTATCATCTCGTTTTTTTACAATTTACCTCTGAAGTTTAGGAAGTGAAAATGACCAAGTGGAGCTTGCACTTTTTTGAAAGGTGCACATCTGGAGTAAGGCCAAGCTGTATACTCTATAACCCATATTACACCCATCACTCATACACCAAAATAAAGGGAATTAAAGGTTCTTTGAACAGTACCTAAGATATACAAGGTCTTTTTTAAATAGCCAGTATAACCAGTGAGGAAACCTGGGGAAATTCTTTTTCTTTAAAATTCTAACCCTATGCAAATTACGAAAACTGCAGAGTGCCACCTGTTGAGCTAAAGGGTTAATCATCATGCTCAAATCAGTTAAAATCGAAGTACTGAGAATATTAATGACTTGGAGAGATCCTAATTTACAGGTCATGCTGCTCTAAATAATATTTACATTTTTCTAAATTTTATTATCTTTATATGTCACTACAGAATTTATATTAAGATTTAAAAAATTAATTAAGTGGTGATTTTCTTTTAAAAGCATTTTCTCCTATCGTGTCAAGCATTACCGTCAGTGGAACACTACCCAAGGGAGATAACTATATGGCATAATCATTTACCTAATTGAGTTACTTCCCTTGATACGTAAACTTAGCCTGACCCTGTAGGATTCACAGTACTATTTTAGCTCCCATAGTTAACTCGAGGAAACATCACGATATTAAAAACAGAATAACTTTAAATTTCTGAATGATCATGATCAAATTTTTTTTCTCTGTACAGACTCATCCTTGATGCAAGCTTCTGTAGAGAAAACTTTGATCTGTATGTACTTGAAACAGGTTTTCAACAATGCACCTAAAGAATCATTAGTTTCAGTAATGAGTGTTCCAAAGCCTCATCTGTAAAAGGACTGAAATTCCATCAATAAAACATTTTTCAATTTTTTTCAGTTACAAATTGATTTAAGCTCTCAAAAGATTCTTTTTACTAAAATTTTGCTTTTCGTTATCAACCAATCATTGCCAGCCAAACCCATGCATACTTATTTTATCTTCACTAATTATACGTCTGGCTCCCATTCTTCGATACAATTATAACTGTGAGCCCTTAAAAGTCAGTGGATATATACTTGGTTACTAATTTTTGTAAAATCATAAGTTTGTTATTATCATTAGTAAGACAAACTGTATTTGGTAATGAGAAAAGATGCTATCTCATTGGCACAGAGGGGCTGAAATCACTCCAAGCCAGGTTTTATCGGCACTGGATTTCTGTCTCATAGGCACAAAGTGGGAAGAATTCCCCCAAGCCAAACTCTAGTTTAAACAGCACTGTATATCTGTAATTGTACAGAAAAAATGGGATTATTCAATCCCAACACATCTTACAAATGTCAAACCAAACCTTGTTCCATCAGTGCAACCTTCTGTAATTTGGAAATATAAAGTCGTCAAAGGCAGGTGCTGTGTGAAAGCTATGCTATTTTTAGTAGCCAAAACAGCCTAATACACATTGCAAGTTTCATAGTTGTGATAGAGATTCTAGGACAAGTTGTATTCAAACATGAGGCCATTGCATTTTGAGTATGAATGTGAATTTTCATACCAAATGGGTGTCTCTTTTGAAAACTTTGCTGTAAACTCGGACAGTGACTCCATGGCTGATTCAAACTTGTGGTAGGACTGAACTTTGTTTCTAACCCACTTGGACAGCCCTGAAAATTTGTAACATAGATTGGTTTTAGTACTAACTACAGATCTCTATTATGTGAACAAGTGTAATAATCAAAATTCAAACTATTATTACTGCAACTTTAAATGTTACAGACAGAAGGTCTATCAGCATCATCTGAGAGAGAGAGAGAGAAAGAGAAAATGGGTGACCATTGAAGATTTTTTTTTCTTTGACGAGTTAACATTACAAGCTATACATACCTTCACCCTTAAGAACATTTCACACAAAACGAACAAAGGTGTGCTGTTCATACCTGATAGTATTTACACTGTTAAATCAAATTAAATCCAATTGTGTAAGTTTTCTCAAACTCAACATATACATATTTCCACCTTAAAACAGTCTGTCACAAGTTAGTGTGATCTTTCCATTACAATGAAAGATTGTTGGGATTGGTATTTCTGCAGAATTTAAAAGAATATTTCATCAGAATCAGTAATTAATTTATGTTCATTTCAAAATCAGTAAACATATATACACTTCCTTATGAAATGCAGTATTAAAGGACAAAATTTGCTCAATGGATCTCACCTTTACAATATTTTTCACGATTGTTAACAAACCGCTCATCAACAATGATGAGAGCTCCCCAGTCTTTCCTGAAATAAGACAGAAAAAGCAATGTTGAAAAATCAGGATGCTTACAACAACTTTTGCTTTCATATTTTTCCAAAGGGTCAATGTGAAACTCATATAGTTTATTCAAAGTGTTAGCTAGGAAAAATACAGGGACAAAGATGGAAAGTATCAAGTTAAATATGACAGATAGAGTGTTGGTCAAAAATGCACTTGATATTAAGATTACAATTATCAATCCAATGTACTAAGTTTCACAACAATTGACAACACTGCAGGAATAGTCACAGCTTTGTGAAAATCAAAAAGTTTGTTTAAAAAAAAACTATCACATAAACACAAAGAATTCTTAACATGTTCATCTTTAGACAACAATGATCATAAGGCTAAAAAAAAATGTGGTATGTATTTGCCCCCCTCCAAATAAGTGTGTTTCCTATTGCACTGGTTTTAAAATTAGGGTACACATATATTTAATGTGATTTTTTGTGATTTTTTTTTATCGTGGGGGTAAAGGGTGCAAGGGTTGGCAATAAGAAACAGGGCTTGTTGGCCGACCAGAAACACACGGATGGGGGGGGGGGCAGGGCATATATGTACCAAAATTCAGAGTAATCCATACAATACGAGAAAAAAGGTGTGTTCACAAGATTCTGTCAGACATTAATTTCACTCCACAGTTTTAGATTTTGCACAATGTTAAATTCTTAAATAAAAAGTGAGGCCAGACAACTGACAATGGTTTTATGTGTCATAATAAGAAACAATCCAGATAGATGTTGGCATGAATCAGTTTAATTTAAGCATTCAATCTGTAGAAGCTGTGGATATCTAGATTGGTATGAAAACCACATGGTTCAAATGCCAAACTATGCACAAAGAATGTAAGTCATTTTTTTTTTAAAGCAAATATTATTGATAAAATTTTACAAGTTTAGCCAGTCAGACCACCCCTTGATAAGGAGTAGTAATAACAAGACTGCCAAGCTGGCTACTGTTGTTCAGCACCATTTTTTTTAAAGGATATAACAGATGTTATGAAAAGTTTCTCAGTGAAAATTCCATGTGTATTTATCTGAAGTAGCTATAAAGATTTCAATATGGCTAAAACTGTAGCCATATTGGTGGTCTATTTGATACCATTTTCATTTCGAACAACTACATATCACAAGTCCTTCAGTCAAAACCCAGTGATAATACCTTTTATTCTGGAGAAGCAGTGATACTTAAAACATGGACATCATGGCCATAAACTGAAGCTTTCATTCAGATCATTTTTACCAAGCTCACATTGTAAGAAGTGTTGCTGGTTGTCAAACAGGCAACATTTTTATTTAGGACTATCTATAAATGTAATAAAATTTCAAGAAGGCTGCCATGGTGACCATACTGGATGTCATACTGGCACCATTTTGATTCAGACCTATATATCATAAGCAGTCTTTCAATGAAAACCCTATGCCAAAATGACCATCAGCACAAGAGGTGTAGAGATAATAAGATTTTCAAGATGGCCACCATGGTGACTGTATTCAATGTCCATTGGACACCATTTTCATTTAGGACCAACTAAACATCATAAGAAGTCTTGGAGTGAAGATCCTATGCTGATATGACCATCTATTAAAGTGTAGTAATAACAGGATTTTCAAGATGGCCACTACTGCCATGTCAAATCAGTACCATTTTTACTCAGGATCATGTAAACATTGTAAGGCTGTGAAAACCCCATGTTGATATCAACATCTATTAAAGTGTAGTAATAACGGGAATTTCAAGATGGCCAGTACTGCCCCTATATTTGATGCATTTTTACTCAGGATCATGTACACATCATAAGGCTGTGAAAACCCCATGTTGATATGAACATCCATTCAGGACAAGTAGCAATAAGATTTTCAAGACAGTTGCCATGGTGGCCATATTCATGGCCTGACTAGTCATGATAAAAAGTCTTCTAATTGGAAGCCCATGGTGATATGACCATCTACTCAAGAGAGGTAAGAACAAGACTTTCACAATACTGAATCTATGAGGGACACCATTTTTACTAAGTACCAGCTAGACAGTGCAAGGACTCTCATAGAGGAAAACCCATGTTAATAAGATGATTCATTCAGAATAAGTTGCAACAGCATGAGTTTGAAATTAGACAACTTGGTGGCCATCTTGTAAGTCTTAGGGCCACCAAGTTGAATATCATAAGAAGTCTCTAAGTGAAAAGTGAAGATATGACATTAGCACTGGAGTAGCAGAGATAATCAGATTACTGAGATGGCCACCATTTAGGACTAACTAGACATGGCCACCATTTAGGACTAACTAGACATGGCCACCATTTAGGACTAACTAGACATGGCCACCATTTAGGACTAACTAGACATGGCCACCATTTAGGACTAACTAGACATGGCCACCATTTAGGACTAACTAGACATGGCCACCATTTAGGACTAACTAGATATGGCCACCATTTAGGACTAACTAGACATGGCCACCATTTAGGACTAACTAGACAAGGCCACCATTTAGGACTAACTAGACATGGCCACCATTTAGGACTAACTAGACATCATAAGTCTTGGAGTGTAAGCCTTATGTTGAAATGACTTTCTAATCAAGTGGAGTAGCAATAATCAAGGATGTCAGATCATCACCTATTTTGCTTAGAATCAAGTAGACATAATAAAAATTCATGAATACCCCATGTTGATATCAACATCCATTCAGGAATTGTGGTCATACTGATTTCAGAGCAGTATCATTTTTATTCAGCACTAGACATTATAAGAAATCTTCTAATTAAAACCCCATGGCGATAAGACAATCTGCTTGGGAGAGGTGAGAACAAGAGTTTCAATATGGCCATGACAATAGTCATAATGGATCTGTACCATTTTCACTAAGAAGAAATGTTGTGAGAATTCTAATATAAAAATGCCATATCAATAAGACCATTCATTCAGAAAAAGTTGCAACAAGGTTTACAAGATGACCACCTTAATGGCTATATTGGATGTCCAAGGGGCACAGTTTTTATTTATGATGAACAAGACATCATAAGAAGTCTTCGAGTGAAAACTATATTTTGAAATGACCAGCTATTGAAAAGGAGTAACAATAACAAGATTTTCAAGATGGCCACCATAGCGGCCATACTGGATGTCAGTTCACCAGACATGGTAAGATGTCATTTAGGGGTAAAGTTAATACAATTTTCAAGATGACTGTCATAGTGGCCATGTTGGATGCAAGATTGGCATCATTTCCATTCAGAACTAGTATGCAGTCGTAAGTCTTTTAATGAAAACCCTTAGACAAAATGATCGTCCATTCAGGAGGTGTAGTGATAAAAATATTTTCAAGATAGTCAACATGGTGATCATATTGGATGTCCAAGTGGCTAAATTTTCAACCAAGATCCAATTAAACCTTATATTGATTGTGTGTGTAAAGTTTCATGGACAACCTCCAAGAACTTTAGGAGTAATGAAATCAAACTTATGCAATCAGACAGACAATGGATGATGGACCACATTCCACAGCATCATGTTTTTCTATATTGTTATTGCGAGTTTAAGGCCATTTTCCAGCACACAATTGGCTATACATGGTGGCCAGTATAAATGGTGGAGTAAGAATCTGGGAAAATCCCATTAAGAACCACCAACCCACAGGAAGCTACTGGCAAGCTTTCTTGCACACCCACATTTACTGAGCCTGAGACTCGAACCCACAGAGAGGTGAGATGGCAGTGATTGGTAAAGTCGAGCACTCTAGACTATTTAGCCACATGGGGCCCCTCTTCTGTGAGCAGCAGAGCTTAAAACCTTGCGTAGTCCCAAGAGCTAGTAAAGTTTATCATTTTGACTTCCACAGTTGTGACTGAGGTGATTAATATTCGTGATGTAAATACACCCATCAAATTTCATGACCACAAACACAACAGTGTTCATGTGTAAATGCAAAACCTTAACCTAACTGCCTGAGTTGATCATGGTGACTAGTACCTTAAGCTGAATACATCCATTACATTTCATGACTGCACATGCAATGGTGTCTGAGAAAAATGAGCTAATGCAAAAACAGTTTTGACATATACAACAACGAAGTGGTTGAAAAAGTGATCCTTGTGTCTTAAAATTGAGGCAACTATTGTGAATGGAGCGATTTGTCTATATGGCCATTTATTCACCCTTTTGAAAACTAGTTGTATTAGTAAGACTGTGTAATGGAAGGAAGGAAGAATGGATGGATGGTCAGACATGAGGATTTCTATAATATCCTGCCTCTCAAGGTGGATAGATGAAGACCATTCTGTAACAGTTTGTTTAGTTGTTGGTGTATGTATTTGAAAAGAAATATATTTTGGATCTTGCTATCACTGAAGTTAAAGTTTATTTTATGTCCAGCAGCAACAATTTTCTTTAAAAATCCTCAACACCACTCTTTTTACATTCTTGTTTTCCAACCTGCATGCATTAACTCTTTCATTTAAAATTAAGCAATGCATTTACGGATGTTGCTTTTTTCAAAAAATGAGTTCCTTGCATCATCAATATGACCTCTGAAATACATTACACTAGCAATAGGCAGTGACATCATATGTCACAATAGTTACGATTTTCTCACAACTGTATAATACTGGAAATTTCAACTGAAAATTTCTCATTTGTAATTAAAATGTAATCCAAAAATTGTATCACCTTTGGCAATTTCAGTTATGTTTGGAGACCATGTATTTGCCTATCTCTGCAACTGACTTGAATTATCAGCTGGATGGCAAAATATCTCTTTGAATGTCTGTACATAGTTCACGTTTTCAGGTCAGTTTTCCTTGCATGCCTTAAAAGTACCAATAATGGCTGACACTGATATGTGGCTGTTGTCTTAAGATGAAATCAGTCAATATGTGCAGAATTTATCTGCAATTTAGTCAATGAAAATTGTCTTTCAAGAGCATGTAGTTGCTCAACATATATAAAATCTGTACATTGATTCTACCTGACAGCATACTGTCTGCTAATTATGCTTAATTACAATATCATTTATAGACAGATCCAGCACCTAGAAGAGGATAAGCTTTGCAGACAGCATTAACAAATGCTGATTTTAACAGTAGGTAAGAATAAAACAGAAATACATTAGAATTATGGTTAATTTTAATTTGCAGGTCAATCAAAAGTTCCATTTACAGTGTTAACAAAAATCCTGGTTTATATAACCTGACCTCAATTTTACCAACATTTCTGAAATATTTATTAAGACTTAAGATATTTAAAATGCCAAACTTAACTTAAATTTCATACAATTAGATCACTGGAGAGTCCACACTGTGATACTGTTGTGAAATCCAGGAATATGATTTGAGGAGTTTCTGTCCTGCGAGTGATTTTCATGAAGCACATGAACATTTTTTTTCTTCTGGTGCTGGGTCGGTACAACTGCATGCAAGCAGCTGTTTAAGGTTTAATGGCTTACATACATCAGTATGCATAGTTCCAACACAGTAAAGCATCTAGTAAAAAGTATAAACTTTTAGAACAACAAAGAAACCAAACAATGCCAATAGTATACCCGCTCTATAATACCTGTGTCTAATACAGCGTCCCAGGGCCTGATTCAGAGCACGGTATGCCTGGATCTCATACCATTCATTGCCTGACAACAACCCTCGGCTGGCCTTGTATTTGTCATTGTATTCCTTTTTCAGTTTCACCTGTAATTTAATGAAACAATCACAAGCTTTTATAAAACAGCATGAAAAGATTAAGACTGCCTCAAAATATTTATGTCAATTGACATCTTGTCTGTTACCAAATAACTGGAGTAAACTATGGGATTGCTAGACTGGTTCTATATTTCAGAAGCACTGCTAATGAGCAAAATGCCTGCAGCAGGAAACCAAAATGTTTTAAGTAAACATATGCCATCTACAGGTGAATGAATGGAAGACTTACTTTCAAGGAAATATTTACATCTGAAAACACTATGGACTAAAACATAACTGCACAATAAGCTTCATTTAAATCTAGTTTGAATACATGTGTGGAAAAAAAAAATAAAAAAGAACTAAAGAACGACAGGCTGATTATTATGAAAAGACACTTGCTAAACTACAAGTCAGATGCAAGCCAACGTTAATAAAAAACCAAGAAGAATTAGACAAGGGGTGCAACATGCAATAAGTTCATTTAAAATTCTTTTTTAAAGAATATATCTAGGAAGATAAAAAAATCCTAGCCCAAGAAAAGATTTTAATGATTGGGTATTTTACACTGTGGTTTTCATTGTTTAAAATTTCAATGATGTATTACTATTGCACAGCAAACTCACAATAGTAGTGAGTCTGAATAAGCAAGACCATTGTCATGCTGATGAAAATATATCATACGGTTTAATGGCCAAGACTAACTCTGGGCGCAATCAATTACATGGCACTATTTGGCGAGTGTTTTCTTCGTGATCGAGCATCAGTCTTTCGGATAAACACAACCATCCTGATCCATTAGTTCATATTGAATGAATGCACCATTATTAAACATTGGTTTACTGCAAAACAAAAGTGCCAACAAATCATCACTAAATATGTAAAATTTATTGTTTTGCATACCCTAAACACATTCAATTAATCCTTTACACACTGTTAGCCAATTTAATTGCACAAGATATGTGAAACTGCTGCTCATCTGGAATATTAACAAACTAGATTTATTAGCAATGGGTGCACTGCAAAGAGTCCTGCTTACTATGTTGCAAAGAGCCCTTCCAATTACAATGCAAAGAGCCCTGCTTACTATGTTGCAAAGAGCCCTTCCAATTACAATGCAAAGAGCCCTGCTTACTATGTTGCAAAGAGCCCTTCTAATTACAACGCAAAGAGCCCTGCTTACTACAATGTGTGTGACTGAGTCTAAACAGGGAAACTTGTGCTGGGAAAAAAAGTCAGGTGAATAGGCATTCAATGGCCAACAGTTCTCAAAATGTTGATATGGAATGCTGGAATAGAACTCATTCATGATCCCAGCAACATCAATTTTGTCATCTTCGCTAACTAAGGGTCAACTATCCACTTAGTTTCACACTGACCCTAAGTATATCTAACTATCCAATGCCATATCTGTTGCTCCCTAATACAGCTGACGAAACCGATCCAATCAGATCGCTCTTTACATTTACCTAGAAAAATAGCTGGAAATAAATCAGAGCTGTATCTGTGTCTCTGTACAACATATGTCACATATATTTAAACCTTTCACACGTTTTTCTTTTAAATCAAGGCATACAACCATCTTGGAAGTAGCCATAATGAATGCCTGAACAGGGCAGCTAATGGGCTCTCTGATTGGTCAGTCAATGATATGGACAGTAACTCTTTCATGCACATCAAGGCGCTTGTTCAATAACTAGATACATATGCTGAGGGGCGATATGGAATGAAGTGGATCAGCCACACTTACGAGATTGTTTAATCCAATTGAAATATGTTGTGAAAACCAAAGAAAAAAGGAGGTGCAATCAGGGGCCATTGTTTTTCTAAGAAATAAAATAGAATGCTGGAAACTAAACTTGTTCAAGATCTCATCCATGCAAGAGATCCAAGACTGCTCACTTACTGACTTCCGCCTAATATCCAAGAGCAAAAGCAGTTGGCCAAGAAAATACTAATTTCTTCTCCTTCAATTGTTTGCATATATGTTATAACAACTATTTTAAGGTTTATCTATTTATTTTGTATTCAACACTTGACAGCAGATCAGCTTAATATCTTTACTACTGAAATGCCTTTGATGGATTCTATTCATATTCTGCAAAGTTACTGAAATTGTCTTTCCATTTTCAGTATAGGTGGCCATATAGGTGACATCATAATCATAAGTTTGAAAGACCATCAAGCTTGAATGCTGTCAAATCTGGTCAAATTCTGCAGAGTGGTTTTTGAGGAAACATTTAAGTTTTTCTTCCATTAGTAACATCAGCCATACTGACAATCAATAAGCATCATCTGTAGAAACCAGAAATGTCTTCATGACATGGGTGCTATTTGTCAAATTTGGTCAAATTCTGTAAAATGGATTTTCAGAAGTTTCTAATTTTTGTATATATTAGAAGTAGTAGACATAATGACATCATTTATATAAATTTCACAGGCCTTAATGCCTGGGTCATTACAGTCAAATTGTGGCTCAATTCTCTTCTGTGCTGTTTTAAGAAGTTATTTAAAAGTTGTTTTTGACAAATATTTTTTGCAACAGTGTCCATGAATGAAGGTAGTCATATTTAAGGACAGATCGGCATCAAACTTAAAAGACCCTGATGTCAGGATGCTTTCTTTCAAAGTTGTCTAAATTACGTTAAGTTGTTACTGAAAAGGTCATTTAAATATGTATCTATTATTTGTAATGTACGATGTAATTGAGGATGTAAATATACGATGTAAATGAGGATTAGCATCATCAGTATACAAATCTGAATCGCTTTTTTTCCCAGGAGGCTGTCAGATTTCATAAAATTCGAGTTTTTTAAAAGAAGTTATCTGAATGTTTTATTAATTTTAGTAATGGTGGCTATATTTTTAAAAATATATCACCATTTCTTCCAACTGAAAAGACCTATATTACACTATGCCTTCAGTAAAAAATTCCTTTTTTTTTTTTTAAATAGTCATTTAAAGGTTCTCCTATTTTTAGTAATGGTGGCCATATTTGTTGACAGATTGGAGTCATTTTGCTCACATCTGAAAATAGAAGTCTTCGTCAGGAACCTTTCTCTTGAAAGTGGTCCAATTTGGTTAAGTGTTATTTTTAAAAAGTCATTTAAATGTTTTAATACTTTTAATAATGGTGGCCATTTGTAAGTAGATCTGCATCATGAATTTGAAATACTTTGATGCCAGAATGATCTCTGCCAAAATTGGCTGAAACTGGTCCAGTGGGTTTTGAATAGATATTGAAAATATAAATTGTTGATGATGGATTATGTAGAATGGATTATGGATTCAGGTATAATGCATAAACATGAGTTTAGTGTCAAATTAATAATTTGTTTTCAATCACAAAAATAAACATCATGTTCAAGAAATTGCTTTTGGTATCTTTGCTATGATCAAATCCAAACCCAGATTCAAATCCTATTACAGGCAGGATGTGCTCACAATCAGCTGATGTAAAATGAGTGTCTTGGAAGAGTCAACTTCTAAAATCCACTGATAATTAACTACACTTCTCTGTCAATGACTTAATCCAGATAATTCATAAACCTGCTTACACTGCTGGGTCGGGTGTGGATTTAACTTTTCTAGAAAATACCAAAAGAATTGGCCAATATTTGCTGAATGTGAAGAAAATTAAAATTGGTAAATGCAACCTTCATACTACAGTTTCATTTATTTTTGTAGATCTCAATCTTCATGGCTTTAAAAAAAAAGGACATTTTTCTGAGTACTTAAGTTTGTGGAACTGCCTGTCAAAGTCTGCATATTAATACGTATTTAATTTTGTGGATTAATACCAACAAATACCTCAGATCAAGAACATGAAAGCAAAACTCTGAGGACAACAACAGTTACCTCATCAGTTAAAATAGCCTACCCAAAAACCATTGTTTCAGGGACACATGACATCAAAATCAGAGATAGCGTTTTATTTTCAGAGTCAAACCATACAAGCAATTAAATTTATAGATATTAACACAGTCAGTCTTCTCATTATTACAAGGCCAAATATGGAAAGCCTCAGTTTCTGTGTCTTGAAAAACTCCCATCCTGCTTTTCGAGTACGGAAACTGCCGCACAACTTCTGAGGCTTTACGCAATGTTTTAAAAGCTTTTGTAAACGATGAAAACACTCAACTAATGTCACTTCAGCCCAAATCACTCCTAATTCCTTTCTGTTTTCAAGATTTCCTGCCCTCACTTATTCCATGGTCTTGTCTTTGGACCCCAATGTGCTTGAGTTATAGTGGGAGAGGTGTGTTTTAGTGAACCAGACAATATAATACATCATTTTTGAGGAATAAAGCAAGCCATATTTTGACATAACTGCAAATCAGAATACACATGGGTTGCTGTGAAGCAGATGAATTGGGAAATCCTCTTTGCATATCATTATTTTAATCACCCTGTATGAATAGCATGAAAATCCTTCTCTTCTGTGTGACTGAACTGTATGTGATGAGAAGGTAAGATGATGACTGATTGGATGTGCAGGCATTCCCTCGCATCTGCTAGGGTGTTCTAATCACCCATGTCCCTGACCGGTTTCATTACTATCGTTACTCCTGAAGGGGAATAATTTGGGTTGATTCATATGTTCAAACTGATTATTTTGTTACTTCAGTGAGAGGTTTATAAACCCCTTCATCACTGGTGTCACCGATGAAGCTGGTATTGCTACTGGTAAGGTCATATGACCATTGTTGTCACGACTTATTGTTGTAGCATCTGGGTTCCAAAATAAATCATTTTCTTGTAGCCGGGTTTTGGATATGTAGAAAAATACAATTTTAAAGAGGATATAAATAAAGAAATGACTAGAAAAGTCTTATGAATTTTTTTTTTTCTCAATATAAAGACACTTTGTTCTCTATATTATGGAACCACAAAGATAATTTCTGTAATGCAATACACAATACTTCCATGATTGTCTTAAATATCAGATTATTAAATCTGATCCAGAGCTCTCCAGCAGCACTTTTTATGGGAAAGATAGAGAACATTTTTGGATATAGCAGTTACATATTCTACAGCCAGGACTTCTCTGTTTAATTGGGAGTCCTGGCATTTTTAACAGTATGTGATGAGAATCAATGAGAAAATGCTGAATCAATGGTTCTGAGTGCAGTCCAGAAAAAGAAGTATAACAATGATAAATGGATACAGCCACATTAATAAACTTCAACAATGCTGTGCACATTTTTGGGGTAAAAATTTACACCACTGCAATTTGTGTAATAAACTAAATTATTTCACTTAATAACATCACAACCATTTCAACAATTTTTGTTAAATTTTTACTGTAACTTGCATTAGTTAAGGTAATTGGTAAATTATCCTTGATCCAGATAAAAGCCTTTGTCAAAAAAGAGCACATGTTTCATTTAGTGATTCAGACAAAAATAAATGTGTTTGTGACTCAATAAAGAAATACCTGGTTGTCCTTTATACTTGGATATGGAATTCCAACCTGGAAGATACAAAGAACTGAATTATTAACTCCATACTGACTCAGCTACTGAAAGCAAAACAAGCTGCATCTGACTACTGCATAATATAACAACAAAATTTATGCTAAATTTTCACCAAAAGGTGAAGGGACATATAAATATATAGGTAGAGGGAAATACACACACATACAAATGGAAGGACATATAGACAGGTAGGTAGATGGATATCTATACAGTATTTATAGGATGAGATAGACTGAGACAAATAGACAATGAGAAGGGCAGAACAACATGCTTCTGATGAAACACATTTCCATATTTAACTCCTATCCATAAGTTTACGTACTGTGATTACAGCTCTTGCATTGTTGTCTGCAAAATCTAATCCTTCGCTGACTTTTCCTCTGCACACAGCAAAAAACAGTGCTCCATCCACCTCCGAAGTATCTACCTCTTCATCACCTAGACAAAAAATATTGGCATGAAGGGACAATCTTGTTTAAAGCTAGAGGAATGGTGAGCAATTTTCTCATGTAAATATATCCCTGATCCCAAACCTCCCATGATGGAAATGAGTGTATAGATAAATCATGTAAATATATCCCTGATCCCAAACCTCCCATGATGGAAATGAGTGTATAGATAAATCATGTAAATACACCTCTCCCTCGATAACTTGTGCATATCAGGGTCCAAAAACACAGACCGCATGATAAACGAGGGCGCGAGTTACCGAGGGACGTCCAAAAACCTTGCTAGACATCCAGAAAACCGCGGGGTTGGGGTGGGCAACTGGGCTGTTTAATGGATGAATCCTCATTTTATAATAGAGTTGAGAAAAATTGTCAATAAAGCGCTTTTTCTGATGAAGTTGTTCGTTATTATCTATATATCACATTTATTTTCAAAATGTCCAACATCTGAAAGATCGATAACATGATTGCAACTGGTTTCATCAACCAAACACGGTACACAAAAACATTAGTGTATTACGTCACAGCTTTTTGTTTTGTTGATTAGTCTGGTTCCCGGAGTGATATGTAATAGCATTTCATGAAACTAGGACTCTATGAAGCAGGGAATCAGACTAACTGTTGATACACTACCAAACAAGATTCCATTTTATCAAAAACACCTTACATTTATTTCGTGAGACAATCGTCTACGTTGAAACTCAATTTTTGTATTTTTCAATTAGTAAAATATTCATGCCGTGATTTCATTGCAAAAGTAACTGTGAAACTTCTTATTATGCTTGAGGATATCTCTATGTGCAAATTCAAGAATTCTCTGAAACTCGTTTTTCCCACAACGATCCGTACCTGTGAAACAAAGCTCTTTAGTTTACGAATTACTCATTTCGCTTGGTTGCCTTGCTATCTCTAATCACATTTATGATTGAGTAGGTTAATTTAAGGTACTTTAATTAGATATGTACTGAAATGAGTTACCCGACATATGACCAGTGCCGATGGTTCTTAAGCATGTAGGATTTGTATGCCTTTTGATTTTTTTTTGTTTCAATTCCACCTGCTTTATTTGATTCAGAAGACGTTATTACCATGATAATAGGAAAGGAGGCCCTCTTCTTATTTGTGCAACAATACAACAAATGCTTCCGCTAGTCTGATATCAAAACACGATGGGCACTTAATTAGGTTCTCAGCGAAACGCTTGCGGACAGAGCTGTTACAGTAGATTGACACATTTTACGTTTACTTACAAGAGGACACATTGCATTTATGATGATCACACTTAAAAGTAACTAAAAGACAGAACTAGAACACAAATTTCAATTGATAAAAAAAATGTATTTAATTGGTATTTATTTATTAAAGTACTGCCTCCACTTGGCGTAAGTGACATTTTCATTGACTGAAATGTCCTCGAATATTGTTAATTGCAGTTTACTAAGAATGTCGTTTGAAAAGAAAATGTAACAAGTAACAATGTAAGAAAATTATATGACTTCTTATTAAAAGTCATATTTCATAATGTTGATTAAATTTCCAGGTCCTATCTACCATTTTCGATGATAAAACGAGAAATATATCAAGTTTCCATTACCAATTTCGATCGCGATTTTCTTAAAGTTTAACCAATAGGGATCAGTTTTTTGCTATTTTCTGGTTTAAAAATTGGGATCCACGTTTGACCCTGCGTTATAAGCGGGTTCGCGAGTTATCAGGGCACGAGTTATCAAGGGAGTGGTGTATATCCCTGATCCCAAACCTCCCATGACGGAAATGAGTGTATAGATAAATCATGTAAATATATCCCTGATCCCAAACCTCCCATGATGGAATGAGTGTATAGATAAATCATGTAAATACATCCCTGATCCCAAACCTCCCATGATGGAAATGAGTGTATAGATAAATCATGTAAATATATCCCTGATCCCAAACCTCCCATGATGGAAATGAGTGTGTAGATAAATCAAGCACACAACTCTGCTAAAAATAATGTGATTTTTGTAGGAGTTAATGCCCTTTGTTTTGACTTCCAGCTGTAGGACATAAAAGGAAATAACAATTGTGCAAACTTGTCAATTTACACATATCTAGATGATGATCTTAACATTTCCCAAGTTTTCGTGGCAATCCACTGAAATCTGTGAAGCTAGCTGCATCCATAACAGAGTCTGTCACAGTGTATTACACTGGCAGTCAATAAGGGCAATAACTCTAATACAATTGTGGGAATACTGATCTCACGACATTAGCATCTTCAGGTGATGACCATAATAATTACCTTGTTTCATGGCGCTCCATTAAAAACTTTAAACTAGTTGTAATGGTCAGATTGTGTCATACACTGCATTAAACTACAAAACAAAAGGAGCAATAACTAATAAAAATTGCTGGAGCAAAGTGATTTGTTGATATGCAGCTGATAACCATAATGTTTACCAAGTTTCATTTCAATCCATCAAGACTAGTTGAAACTGTGTCATACACTGCATTAAGCTTCAACAGTAACTCTAACAAAAATTAGAAAGAGCAAAGTGATTTGTCAGTATGCTCGTCGCCAGGTGATGACCATAATATTTACCAAGTTTCATGGCAATTCATCAAAATGCAGACTAGTTATAATGAGATTGTATGCTAAACAAAAAGAGAAATATTCAGACAGACAGACGGACAGACACACAGGTTACTACGTGCCTCTACAGAGGTGGAATACAATTACGGCCAGAATAAAGAAGAATGGATGTGAGTCTGTTTAAAAAAATCTGGTGTTGTGGCTCCTGGCTGGCTAAAAAAATAATTACTTGTGTAAGTTTCTTAACCCATGATACTATTGACCTAACAGAGAGAAGTGTAAAATCTTTGAATCTGAAGTAACAGCATGAACAAAAATCAGACCCAATGCTGCCTAACTACAGAAAGCATGCATTCACTTTTAACAAAGGGTAATTTTCTTTTGGTTGCAATTCAGAAAAGATTTTGTTTCGAGAGGAAACAACATTAATATTTTTCTACTATTTCTCTTTCACAAAAGAATTAGCTATATGAGAACAGGAATGTACATCAATCAAAATGGCATGAAGGATGGCTGAAATCTCTCTCTCTCATAGCAGGACATATTTAATTTGGATCATGAGGTGTTAGCATCCAATATGATAAGGAATACTAAGCAGACCTGCCAACCCTGACGAGTCTGTCTCAGTAAGGCAGTTGATTTTTCTCCATAAGATTGACCAAGTTTCAGTAAAGTGTAACAAAATATCAATAACTGCTAATGTAAAGCTGGTAAACGTAAATAAAAGTTTGACACAGCAACGATAAACATTATGTTCAACTGAAAAGTTTGTAAAGTAATGTGTAGATGTTATTTACCACTAGTACAGCTGCACAAACTTTAGTTCCAAACCCTATGCAACTCAATGGCTTGTGGCTATCTCTCAGCTTGACATAATTCTTGGAAACTTTTTTCCATTTCACATGACGAAGGAAATCATATCTCCTGCCTCAAATTGGCACGTGATATTCAATAAACGTAATTGTGTCCTTTCCAGCTTTTATTCACAAAAATCTGAATACTCCTTTTATTCTTCTGTGTTGATTAACACTTTTTTAGAAGCTTATTTTCCCTTTTGTCTTAAACATGCATCACTTGCTGGACGTCATTTTAAAAAAATTCTATAATCAACAGTTTGATCATGCAAATGCTTTACATGAACAAATAGGTGCAGTATAAAGCATCTGGGTGCTGCTGTAAAGTTAGTCTGGTTCCCTGACTAAATTCACTAATTCTAATAAGAAACCCGGATCCAAATCAAACACAGATGAACCAATTATCCGGATTTTTCGGCAACAATCATTTTTCCATAGTTTGTGCTTGTATGCCGTTAAGTCCGTATTTTAAGGGTAATTTTCCTAAGACTTACGGCAAAATCTTAAGAGTTGGCAGGTCTGGAATACCAATGCCCATGTCATAGTCATCTCTTGTTGAAATTATCTAATGCAATACATGCAAATCTGAACAACACACTGTACTGCTACAGTGCAATTACATCCAATGCACATGAATTTACTAATGACAATCATGTAGATATTTGGAAGTCCTCGTCAATGTCCGGTCGTTAATTTTTAAAAACAATTTCCTTCCAAAAATGATTAATTTCTTTCACACATTGTTTATTGTACATTAAAAAAAAAGTAAAAAAAAATAAGTTAGTTGTGTTGCCAATGTCAAAAGTAAAGCTGTAAAACATTTAGGAAACTTCTACCGGGAATCTGTCAATCCTAACGATCAGTTACCAGGTTATCCAATCAAAGGGAAATTGCATTAAATGTGAACCTGAACTGCTATGTTGTAGGTTTATGCATGTCAAGAGAGACATAAGCATAACTATTACTAAATATTAGTGGCAAAAAAGTGTAATCCGAGCATTAAAAGAGCAATCTATATATTACATGCCATAATTATAAAAAAAACCCAATGAAAAACATACACTTAATTTCGCTACTTACCTGGATTTGCAGTTAAAATTCTTGTCACAAATCTACTAAATCCATGTGGATTAGTAGTATAGACATAAAACAAATTGATAAATTATTTATGCATAACACTAATTTTAACAAGTCTACATGTCTAACTTTTGCTGAATGGTTGTGAAGTCCACAAATGATAAATGCTTTATTATATCACTGTCAAATTCTTCTTTCAAAATTTCTAAAGTGCTATTGGTTTGTTCTTGTCCTGATGCAACATGTTTTTAAGTTTAACAATTCCCTCTCCTCTAACATTTTTCAGTCATATAACATCTGAGTCACATCGATAAAGCCTGTTTCTCTTAATATCTGGCACCATTTTTTTGCAATTTAGACTGGTCAGTTACATATGTGTTTATCAAAATATAATGAATCTGTAACACATGGTTTCACATTCAAGAATCCGATCTGTTTTCATGGAACTGTTTCGTGTACAGTAACTATAAACAGAGAATAACAAAATTAGATGAAGGTCTAACATTGGATAAATGCATAGCAGTCAAATTGTCACACGACACAAGCCTATAACTGGAATCATTATTCTGTATCTCACTCACTTCTGATGTCTTTGATCTGAACTTGGAAACATGTTTTGTTTTTTAAAATTATTTTTAACGGGTACCCAGTTGCCCATTTTATTAGCTGGGTTATTATCAATGGGTGGGTACCCAAATAACAACTTACAGCTTTAGTTAACGGTGGTAGGTTCCCATGGATGAGAAAATTTGGCATTCACATAAAGCCTATACCTCACTAAAAACTAAATTTAGATTCATTATTTACTATATAGTTAAACAACGTTATTCCGTAATTTTTGGATTCAGCAGTTCCAAAATAAATTTTACCGCAACAGAGAACCAGAAGAGCAACATACTGGCAAACAAATGCGTGGAATTCAGTGAACTCACAATCATGTCCACTGTGGCAGCTCTCCAAGCAAAACTAAGAAATGCTAATGTTTGAAATTATTCAACCGTATCCTTAAAACTGCTCGTGGGTTTGAACACAACTTTGGTATATATTTCCACTGTTGAAAAAAAATACTTATATAACAGCAATGTACAATAGTCCTAATAAAGACTTACTGTCCACTGCATCTCCATGTATTGAGTCATAAAAGTATTTCATAAGTTCCTCAAAATCCACTCTTTCAGATGCTCTTGGCTCAACCACAACTCTTTTCCTCTGCAGAAGCTTCCTCCATAATCCTGTGTTCTGAAATAAAGAAACAACAATGGAATAGTACTTTGCATAAGAAATCTTAAACAAGAACTTTGCAGGAAGCTGTGCTGCACCTGCTCTACCAGGGCATATTTGAAATATATATCAAAGTCACAGGAGCATAAACAATGGGCAATGTAACCTCTTTCACCTGTGATGATCAGTACCCTCTATAATGATGTGCAGAAACCATTATTTTGTTCTTAAACTTGCCACGACCTCTGATCTTTAGACTATATATTCTACAGGTTTGTGTATGTCCCTAAATGTAAGTCATCCACAAAGTTTGGTCAAGGAACTTACCATCACATATAAGTTTCTCTGTAAAACCCATTTTTCTTTGAGCCATAATGACCTTAACCTTTGACCTTTTGACCCCAATATCAATAAGCCCCTTCCGCACCTTAAAGGCAAACCCTCCACAAACTTTGATCAAGGTTTGTGGTTTGAATCTAAAGCTGTTATGCAAAAATCATTTTTCCTATTAACACCTATTTTTATGTCTGTTTCAATTTTTTCCAATCAAGAGTTGTCCTTCACGTATTTTCTGAGAGCCAAAAAAACCCTGTAATCAAGTCACAAAATACTCCATAGTACCATCTAGGCAAATACTCATGTCATATGGCAAAACATACATGCAAATGCTGGTTTTATTGGCCAATTTAGGACTATTATCCTATCAAATGAGTTCTTAGAAAATCAACATAGCTATCATCAAGGCCAATTCATTTAGACCATTCTGAGTTCTTTGACCAATCAAAAGACATGTTAGATTTTTTCATGTTAATTTATTCAACACAGATGTAAGTTTTACGTGCAAGCAACTGGTAATTTGTGGTAATGCTCCTTATCTACCCCACCCCTAAATTGTCACCTCATATTTAGATCAATCTCAGACATGATCCATTTGGCATGATAAAAAAAAGCAGATTTGCACTAGAAAAGGACATTATTTTATGACTGTCAATGATACAAGTTTATGACTGTCAATGACACAAGATTATCTGTCAAGTCAACAATACAAGCTTATGTCTGTCAAAGATATAAGTTTATGTCTGTCAAAAATATAAGTTTAAGCACCAAGTATAATGACAGTAAGTTCATATAAGAAGCATCTAGTGATTGCAGATTGACATTTTTCATGTTTGAATACAAAAGGGAATATCACATTTATGATGACTGCACTGAAACTGAATTAAAATATACGACTAAAACACAAATTTTACTTGATAAAACTCATTTAATTGCTGTTTATTTCTTAAAGTGTTGCCACTGGAAGGCATTAGAGACATTTTCACTCATCAAAATTCATGAACAATTGTTATTTACAGTGTAATGAGAAAAGAAAATGTAACCAAAAACATAGGACTTCTTACTATCAGTTGAGAATGTGATGATGCTGGTTCAAATTTCCGGACACAAACTGACGTTCTTGATGATAAAATGAGCAATATACCAGGGTTTCATTTAGCAATTTTAACTGCAATTTTCTCCACATTCAACAATTAAGGGTTCATTTGTTCCACAATTTCAAGGAAAAAAAATGGGATCCATGCCTGCCCTTATGTTATAAGTGGGTTTGCGAGTTATCCAGGTGCATGTTATCAAGGGAGCTATGTACCCTGACAGCCATTTTATGCAGTACACTTTCTGTCTTTTTTTTTTGGACATGGTTTAATATTTTTGCTGATACTTGTTGCTTGGTGCAAAGAGTGAGAATAGCTTAGACGCATGTCCTAAAGGACAATTTTCCGTTTCCAAAACATTTGTGATCTAGCTGAGTGGACAAGGTGTCAACTGAGACTTGAAATGACCCATGTGACCTATGCAGTACTTGTACATCAACTTGTATAAGAGATCTTTCACCAAGTTTTGAAAACAACACAGCTTATTTTGTGATTTCAACTGTTTGTTCTATTCATGATTTCAGCTTATTTTTCTAGGATTTCGACTGTGTTCCATGATCTATACTGTTTATTCCGGGGCCCCGAGTGGCCGAGTGGTCTAAAGCGCTCACCGTTACGGATCACTGCCATCTCACCTCTGTCTGCGTGAGTTCGAGTCCAGGCTCGGCTAACGTGGGTACGTGAGAAAGCCTGCCAGTAGCTTCTCGTGGGTCGGTGGTTCTTCCCGGGATTTTCCAGGGTTCTTCCTCCACCATTAATACTGGCCGCCATGTATAGCCTATCTTGTGCTGAAAAATGGCATTAAACCCTATAACAACAACAACAACAACTGTTTATTCCATTGTTTCTTCTTTCAGATTTCATGTTATTCCTGTGATTTCAACTGTTTGCTCCAGAACTTCTGGTTTGATGGTTTCTGCTATTTCTTTCTATGATTTTTACTTTTTGTTCTATGATTGCTACTATTTGTTCTTTCACTGATTATTACATTCCTTCTATAATTTCAACTGCTTAATCTTTCAATGATATCTACATACTGTTCTTTCTATAATTTCTATTTTTTGTTCTCTGTGACTCCCACTGTTCCATGATTTCTACTGTTCGTTCTTTTTATAGTTGTAAGTAAACAATCTCAACCCTGATCTACTGGCACATTTTTCAATGGCATATGTGCATTGGCACATTTTTCAATGGCATATGTGGCACTGGCACATTTTTCAATGGCATATGTGGGTCTACTTTGCATGCAGATGGATTGATGTTTTAAGTATGACATTGTAACTTACTCTCCATCTATCTGTGAATTTTTCCAGAGCTCTGTAAGATGGCACAAAACAAAGGACACCATGTGGAACATTCTGCAAATGAAAATAACAAATCTAGTTTAGCAAAAGATTATTTTTCAAAATTACTGTATTTTTCTGTGTATAACTTAGATCCAACTGCAAACAGCATCAACCCAAACAATGTGCAGGCAAATCATAGGCTATGCCCGTTTAAATGAGATCAAACAAATAAATTCTGATCTGCAGGCACATGATGTGATGGCAGATCTGGATCAATGTTGTTTGTATGAGATCAAACAGTGTAAATCCTGATCTGCCGGCACATGATGTGATGGAAGATCTGGATCAATGCTGTTTGTATGAGATCAAACAGTGTAAATCCTGATCTGCCGGCACATGATGTGATGGCAGATCTGGGTCAATCTGTTTGTATGAGATTAATGCTGTTTGTATGAGATCAAACAGTGTAAATCCTGCTATCATATTATGTGATGGTGGCAGCTGGATTCAAATCTTGCACAACATTAAATCTGACCAAGACAATCTACTGAAAATTAGAAATTGTGTCCATGACATGCCAGTATGAACCAAGGGCAAAGATCTACGTCAAACTGGGATTGCTGCTGGTCTGAACCAAAGGCAAAAGTACAAAATCAAATATGGACTATAACTGTTAATTTGTTAAAAATGGTAAGAAATGAACTTCAATATTTTCTTCATGTAAAGTATCATACTGCATTTTGTTTAAATCAAGTTGTTCAACAATAATGAGTGGAAACAAATTGCCAATGGGAAATCATGGACGCATGTGGGTAATACTACATGTCCTTCTCCATAAAAATAATGGAGGGTACTAAAAACTGGAAAAGATAAAGCAACGAAGTTTCAATGCTTTTCTCATTCATTTGAAATTAGTGTCCTATCCATATCCTACGAGAAGGATGTAATTTGAATTTTTCTGTGCATATTCATGCATATTCCCTACTCATATAAGGAAGCCATGTTGGCTCATTGGTTATAGAACCTGATTTGCAATCAAAAGGGTTTTAATTCTACCAATGAATCAGTCCTGGATTGGTTACCATGTTGTGTCCTTGGGTAAGGTACTTTACTCCAATTGCCTTGGCATTAATTAACCTGATTGTGTTAATGTGACCAAACCAAACCAATCATATCTTGGGATGTGAAGTCTATCTTGATGGCCACAATACTTGTTGAGCACCATAAAAAAGTATGCACGTATTCACAGGCAGTCAATATTAAAAAGTATGCATGCATGCACAGGCATTCAACATTAAAAAGTATGCATGCATGCACAGGCAGTCAACATTAAGAAGTATGCATGCATGCACAGGCTGTCATCGTTAAAGAGTATGCATGCATGCACAGGCAGTCAACATTACAGCCCCTGCTTAAGGAGTGACAGGAGATGATACTAAATAATGGCAGGGTAACGGAAAACCAATGCATATCAAAGTAACAATCTGTGATTTATGAAACAGAATGCTTGGAGGAATGATTTAAAATAAAGACATTAGCTCTTTGAATCTTTACACATGAAATGAGGAATGTATGCATGGAACAGGTAATGCCCTGCTTCTTAGAAACAAATCTCCAACAGGATGCATAATCATGTTAAGAAAAGTATGCAAGGAACTGACCAAGACAAACATGTAAAACTTCAACAAGACAACTGGACAGCAACACATTATGGCAATAACACAATGACTCATCTAAATATCATGCAGATGTGTAAATTCATTGTAATTAGAAATCAATGTTGATGGAAACTTAAGCCAATTTATACCCTCTAGAAGAGCAGTTCAAATGCCACAAGGTAATATGCATGAACTAAAACTAGAACGACTTTGATAAATTGCCATGAAAAATCCTCATCTGACATGTTACACCTATTGCCACCCCAAAACCTATACAGTAACAAGATATCAAAACCTCAACTCCATAAGACAGTGACCAAGGATGCAAAATCCCAGCTCCATCACCTTTATGACAGTGACCAAGGATTCAAAACCCCAACTCCGTCACATTTATGACAGTGACCAAAGGTTCAAAACTCCAACTCCGTCACATTTATGACAGTGACCAAGAATTCAAAACCTCAACTCCATCACATTTATGATAGTGACCAAAGGTTCAAAACCCAACTCCACCACCTTTATAACAGTGACCAAGGATTAAAAACAAACCCCAACTGCATCATATTATGACAGTGACCAAGGATTCAAAACCCCAACTCCATCACATTTATGGAAGTAACCAAAGGTTCAAAACCCCAACTCCATCACATTTATGACAGTGACCAAAGGTTCAAAATCCCAAATCCATCACATTTATGCCTGTGGCCAAAGGTTCAACATCCCAAATCCGTCACATTTGTGACAGTGACCAAAGGTTCAAAACCACAACTCCGTCACATTTATGACAGTGATCAAAAGTTCAAAACCCCAACTCAATCATATTTATGACAGTAACCAAAGGTTCAAAACCCCAACTCCGTCACATTTATGACAGTTACCAAGAATTCAAAATCCAAACTTCGATACACTGACAAAATACACATATGACAAGTTTTCCTGCCATGAAAGTTTATATATAGTTGATCGCAAATATTTGAAAATGACACTGTAATTTAAATTTGTGTATATTTCATACCTGCCACTGCTTGGGGGGGGGGGAGGGTCTGTGCACACAACCATAAATAAAACACTGACCATGCAGACCTTATGTATGAGGTTGCCCAGCTCATCCTGGAAATCAAAAGATTCCATTGTCTTGTACACAGCCTGCAGAGATCGACCTGTTGGGCCCTGGCCAATTGCTCCTACCCACACCTATTAAACAGATAAGATACAGGATCAAAATACACAAGAAAACAAAACACCTTATGTCAAGAAAGTATGGTAAATCAAGTACAATCACTTTCTTCCTCACGTAAATTTTTTGTGAATTAATGATTAATCAATTAATAACAGCAGTACCAATAATGACACACGATTTGCCAATTAATGATTAATTAATTAATAACAGCAGTGCCAATAATGACACATGATTCATTACCTTTTTCCTACCGATGACTATGACCTAAACAACAGTGATTTGACTACTTTATGATAAAGTGTGAACCTGGGTAAAGTTTCATCAAAATGTCAGTGGAGGTTAAAAAGTGTCATCCTATATAAGAAAATAAGCCACTGACTTATATTATTACTTATTCTGACCTTGACCTAGCAGCTGGTGGTCTTTCTGAATAAAGAATACTCTGTTATATCCAGATGTACAACAGACTAAAGTTTGATTAAAATATCTTTCAAAAATGTACATGACTGAGGCACTTATTTGTATTTTCATTTGACACAACCTTGACCTCAAGGCAGGGGGCATGTATATGGTATGTGACAGGGCATGTATATGGTATGTGACACTATCTATACATGTATATGGTATGTGACAGGGCATGGATATGGTATGTGACACTATCTATACATGTTATGTAACTGGCTACAGTTTCATAGTATGAATGACATTAATTTTTGGGGGATCAAATTTCTTCTTATGGGTAGAAAATGTATATTCATGGGTAATTAATTTTGAGAATGTGTCATTTTAGAAAAAATACTTAGGGACAATATACATATATCTGTAAAAGATAGTACTGATATACACTTCCATGCATTTTCAAGCAAACAGATTTAATGCTTCCGCATTAATGAGGTTGATTAGGTAAGTTATTGATAATTCTTAGCATGAATTAGGAGAGCTGAATTGAACAAGATGGTGACAACCTTTTGCATGACTTGTATTAGGACTGTGATTAGTTTTATCAGTGTTATTAAAGAATGCTCTCAAAAGATAATACTCTTGACAATTTGGGATTAGGTACCAAAACAAAGCCGATGACAGTAAACTAAGTCTCTCTTTGTCAAATATAAACAGTTCTGTCAAGTCTGAGTTTCACTTTCTCATCTATCACAATGCTGCTGAGACAGCAATCAAAATATGGGAATCCTGAATGGTACTAAAGCTCTTTGACGTTTTCAGTTCATACGGCAGGGAGCTGTTGTCTTAAGGCAAATTGGCATCACCCCAAATTACCAACATCTCTAATTTGCCAACATTGTAATCGGCCTAGTATATTTGGTAACCGTACACTGGACTGTTGAATTTACTTTAGCACTAAAGCCATTCCAGCAGATCACACACCTCGCCGATTAAAAGACCAGCTTACTGTAGGTTGTTAATTGATATTTCGATGGCAGCAGAACATGCACTTCACTGTCATAGACAAGACGAGCTTATTGTAGGCCGTTGTTAATTGGCACTTGGATGGCAGAAGATAAAAACAATGTTTAAGAGTGGCATTTATTATGTACATGCCAACAATCTCTGTGATTTTCTGTCATCCAATATCAATAAACAATGTCTGACAGTTATCTCATCTTATGGATTTGTCAGGCCAAAAGAAAAATATGTGTTTCTGGTCAGCCAAATGTCCGTTTCTCACTTCCGACCTGAGCGCTTTTTCCCCATGGTAAAAAAAAAAAATCACCAAAACAAATCACATCAAATATATATAATATTTTTTAAAAACCTGCCTAATTTTAAAACCAGTGCAATAGGAAACACATATTTGTTTTTTTGGCCTCATGAAATATGCAGACCAGAGTACAAATATGTGTTTGTGGAGCCGTTTAAATTCTGTGTCAGCTTCCCTTGAGCAGATGAAAGAAGAGATCATTGGCATGTGAGTTTATTATTCTGTCGAAATTTAGTGTGTGGGCAAAATAACAGACTAGGAGATTGATTACAATGCCTAATGATCATTTTGACTAGCTGCATGTACATACGCTTTGCCACCTTGATTTTCATGAGCATCACTCCATACACTTTTAATCCATCATATTAAATCCTTCCATGATGTTTTTAACACTTGGTCCCCGGAAGACTGGTTCTGATCGGAGCGGGGCTGATAGTAAGGAAAATCTTAACCAATTCTAACAGAAAGAAACCAACTTTAGAAAATTTAAATTAAAAATGTTACAAAATAATTTCCTCTATTATGCAGAAATGATGACCTAAACAATGAAAAACAGAATTTGATTGGAGGAAATTTTTCTCAGTTAAACAGCTATTGATAGGTCAGTCCCATGTATGCATCATGACAAAATAAACCATCTATATAAGATCGGCATAGAAGTATTTACCCTATCACTTTCAATGATATGGTTTGCTTCTAGCTGCACTGGGAATGGCACACCAAGCTCAGATTGGAAGGAATTGATGGGAGAGAGGGTTCCACTGCTAAGCACTACACTCCTTGTCACACTGAAGTCAGAGAAGGCCTGAAATTTGTGTCAAACAGACTTTAGCGTCAAGTGTCAATGACCACAGGGACAAAATGGATGATGAAATTGTCGGAATTTTTTTAATGGATAGCAACAAGAACTATCAACACAATTTACAATCTGCATAACATTTTAAAGAGTGACACAGTCATACAATGTTTTCCCTCACATGCAATATTTTCTTGGAATAATGCACACCCAAAGGCAAAAATTCTCTGATCAAGCAATGCACATCCAAGTGCAAAAAGACTGATCACAGAATGCACCAGCGGTATTAAAGTCTACACTTTGATTACTAACTACTGTATTAAACTTCCTGTGTTTGCAAGACCACAAAAGGTTATAAACGGCCATCTTTGAAAAAGGTAACCATACTGATTGGTTTCTACAATGTGTGGATAGAATGCACAAAAATGCCCTTTTGTTCAGATTAAAAAAAAAGAACTTTTAATTTTCAAAATTGTAGATTTCAACTATAAAATGGTAATTATAAAAGATGGTCTTTATAATCGAATTCTTGTCCTAATGCTTGCAGAATCACATGACATGTGAATTACATAACAGATACTGAGTCAATAAGATAACACTAAATGGCTTCAAAACCGTGGTGCTTTGTGACTGAGGTCTTTTCTAAAGAATACACATGATCCATATTGTTTAAGAGCTGAGACCAAAAACTTACAGGAGTCACTCTCTGATACTGATCCTCTATTTGACAGAACTGATCCAGTCAGGAGAAGCAGTGATAAATAAGATTTTCAAGATGGCCACTGTGTGGTGGCCATATTGGATGTGAGATTGGCACCATTTTCAATTAAGACCAACTGGACATCATAAGAAGTCTTATGGTGAAACCTCTCACATCAATATGATTTTCTGTTCAGGTGATAACAAGATCTTAAAGATGACTGCAATGGTGGCGATATTGGATATAAGATTGGCACCATTTTTGTTTAGGACCAGCTAGACATCATAAGCAGTCTTCTAGTGAAAACCCCATGTTGACATGACCATCCATGTGGAAAAAGCGATATTTTCATGATGGTTGCCATGGCAGCCATATTGGACATCAGTTCAGCACAATTTTCATTTAATACCAGCTAGACATCATAAGTAGTCTTTAAATGAAAACCCCATGCTGATATGATCATCTGTTCAGAAGGAGCATTGACAAGAATTTCAAGATGGTCACTGTGTATCCTATTTAAATGGTAAATAATTCCCTATTCAAACAGTAAACAATTCCCTATTCAAACTATAAACAATTCCCTATTCAAACTGTAAACAATTCCCTATTCAAACTGTAAACAATTCCCTATTCAAACTTTAAATAATTCCCTATTAAAATGGTAATTCATTTCCTATTTACATGGTAAATAATTCCTTATTCAAATGGTAAACAATTCCCTATTCAAACTGTAAACAATTCCCTATTCAAACTGTAAATAATTCCCTATTCAAACAGTAAATAATTCCCTATTCAAGCTGTAAACAATTCCCTATTCACACTGAAAACAATTCCTATTCAAACTGTAAATAATTCCCTATTAAAATGGTAATTCATTTCCTATTTACATGGTAAATAATTCCCTATTCAAATGGTAATTCATTTCCTATTTAAATGGTAAATATTTCCCTATTCAAATGGTAATTCAAAACCTATTCAAACAGTAATTCATTTTCTATTCAAATAGTCAATGATTTCCTATTCATACGGTAGTTCTTTTCCTATTCTCCTGTTTCAACGTTCGATACCTCAGTTAAAGCTTACCCAAAGTTAATCACCATTTATAATAAACACTTTTCAACACAATGTTTACTGGATGTATCAAAATCTTACATCACTATATTTTCAAACTTTAGAACATGTACTTCTCTTCTTGATTCAACTGTAATGCATTAAAATATGAGGTGAAAAAATAATACAATTATAAAAATAACAAAATACCAATATATAACTTGAATCTATTATTCTTTTTTTGCAAAGAAATTCTGCAATGTTTCCAGCAGAACATTTTTGCATACAAATTTAAATCATATAAATTTCTATGTACAAAAAGTATGATTCATTTTAAATCAATTAATTATGCCCCTTATTTTCCTGAATTTCATTATTAAGGTAACCCAACCTTCATGCTGATGTGTATGCATTAACCAAAGGTTATGCATAGTGTTGCATATTGCGACATGGCACTGCTGTATCGTTACACCCCTAATTTCTGTGCTATATCCTTTAAAATCCCTTACAAAATGTAGTATTCCCTAGCTAGTGACATTCCTACTCAAGTCATAACTATGACCATGTTATGGTGGTTAAATGTAATTAGAAAAGGTATGAAGACTGACTTTCATGTGGTACTAACAACTTGTTACAACACAATTTGATTCATCATTTCATGTCACACAAACACAACACATGTAATGAGCAGTTAATTAATAAAGAAGAATTATGCAGAATTAGAGTTTTACCAGCTATGCTGAGGTAGGGGCTGCTGGTGACAGTGTTTGCCTTTACTGATCACTGCAATCTGACCTCTGTTCACATGGGCTGGAGTTCTGGGCTTTCTGACCTCTGTCCACATGGGTTGGAGTTCTGGGCTTTCTGACCTCTGTCCACATGGGTTGGAGTTCTGGGCTTGGCCAATGTGGTTATGTGAGAAAGTTGCTAGTAGCTTCCCATGGGTCCCATGTTCTAACTAGGGTCTTCTCTAGGTTTTTCCTCCACCAATTATCCATATATAGCGTATGTTGCTCTGAGAAGTGGCATTAAACCCGAAACAACGACTGCCGATGTATATTCCAAATACCTAGCAAAATCACTTCAGTGTGAACAATATTACTATGATCTCCTACCTTTCTTTCATCCGTAAACTCGACAATGAATACTTATATATTATTATCATAGTAATGCAATCTTGGTCGCTAAATAGCGTCAAATTCTCAGTATTAGAAAAATCCCTATAATCATGAGATGCAATACACTGAGTCGTGATCCATATTTTCCAACGCTACAACAAGATGTAATGTAACAACCAAGATCAAACTACTATGATAACGATATTTTTGCTATATATTTATAAATTTTCTGATAATTTAATAAAACCACAATACTGAAAAAAAGGAAATTGCTTAACATTTCAACCTTTTTAATATGAACTTCATCGTAAATCACAAACCAAAGTACACACTGACCAGCTTATACATGCATGAATATCTCAGTTTATGAACGAAGCGCATGAAACAACAGTCACTCATTTTCACTACAATCAATTTTAGTAACACCAATTCTTAGATAAATGGGGGCAGCAGACTCATATATGTTATTTACAGATTCTGTGCACTTCTGAAATTTTGCATCACAGACAATTTCAAGTTATTCTCCGAGGCCAGGCTCAAAGCAGTGAGATGCTCCGATGTGGACTTGGCATGACAATGACAGCATTAGTTATTTATAATGGGATAGTAAAAATTGTTCACTCTCAGTACAGATTTCATGCATGTGAAACTAAAGCATTGTTGTTCACCTTTGTTCAGTTTTAACCAGGAAACATTAAGGAAAACGAAGTTCCTGAGAGGATGGTGATATGGAATTTGAAACGGAGTCATTTTCAACTTCTAGGGAATGACAGTAAAGCATGAGGGAAACTGAGCTAAATACAAAACCTAAAGAGAAACAACAATGCAAGCAAAAAGGTGACAACAATTCCTCATCTATGCTTCAAAGCCGGAGTAATATTTTAAAATCTTTTCAGGACATTTAACCATGGATGTAAATAATAATGACATAAAGAATTTTTAAAAATGTGCAAATGAAATTTTTTATGGGGCATGAAAAACTTGAAATACCACACATATATTTGGACTTTTAACATAGCTTTAACAATTTTTCAGTCATATCACTATGATGTCTTCAGTATGGCAGTTTATAGTGATTTCTAGCATCATGCTGCAGACATGTAGCACCATGTCCCACCCAGTTATATTATCCTGATACCAGGTTGTCCAGTCCTAACTACTAACCTTTTTATGCTGAGTGCCTAGTGAGGTAGCTGTTAATTCCATGTTTTAAATCTTTGGTATGATTCAGCCAGGGTCTGAACCCGCAACATCTCACTTCTGAGGCGGATGCCTTAACCACTTAGGCCTATCTTGTAACAACAGGGCATGCTGCAAGTCTCACAACTGTGATCTGTGGTAGATTAAGCCTGAATGGCACAATTCTTCCTGTGCTGGCACTTGCTGCATAGCTGGTCCAGCCACTGTTTGTCAAGATGCTGTTTTCCGATAACAGAGTTTGCCGTGCCAGTTGTCTCTGTTGCTTGCAAGTATCTTCGATATCTTGAAGTCAGTGTTCTGATCTTTTATGTCAGAAAAGATTTCAACATCCTGTTCATCTCTTAGCATTGGCAACTTTGCAGTAAAGCCTTGGGATAATCTATTTTGCATCTTGTGCATATGTCCAAGCCAGTGCAACCATCTCTGTTGAAGGAGAGTCAGGATACTTGGTAGACCGATCCGGATAAGGATGACAGTGTTGGTAATCATGTCCTGCTATGCAATACAAAGGAAGCAGCAGAGATGGAAGCTGATGAGTTTCTTCTCAAGGCAACTGTAGGTAGTCCATGCTTTGCTGGAATGCTATACCAGGTGGATAATGACAACATGAGCCTGATAAATCAACATCTTAGTGTTACCCCTGGCATGTTTTGCAAGACTGCAGAAGATGGTGGCCACTTTCCAAAGCAGGTTGTTGGTCACACTACATCCAATGTAACAGAACTTTGCTGACTACCTACAGTGGAATACTATCATGGTCAATTGTAGGCTGCTGTGTGATGACTTTTCCCATGACTGCTGTTTTCTTGATGCTGATTGTCAGGGAAAATATTGAGCATGCATGACCAAGACAGCCCATGAGATTCTGGGGCTGATTTTCTTCATAGTCTATTAGTGGTTCATCATCTGCAATCAGATGTTCTCTTCTCAGGACGTGCTGTATTTTTGGTCTTGCCTTTCAGTCTAGCAAGGCTGAACAACTTTCTATCAGATGTACACACAGGTAGACTGCCTCTACTTCTGCATTAATGTGTAGTTAAGGAGTACTGTGAAGAAGATACATTAGAGTGTTCACGCCAGAATGTAGCCATTTGATTACATATTTAATCTCAAAGTTGCTGGATGTGGAACCATCAGGCTGTACAGTAATACACATGCTGTCATGAAATGAATGGATATGGCTGAGGAGTTTCGGAGGGCAAATGATCTTCCCGAGTACTGTGAAGAGGTGTACCCTATCAACCAAACTGAATGCAATTAAACGTTCTTTCCTTATTAAAAAAAAAAGTTGTCAGCACTTTCAATGCTACTTCTGCTACACTTTGCTTCCATGTTTACACAAGAAATATTGAATGACCATGTAAAATCTTAAGTATCAAAATGCACCTTGCAAAAAAATACCTTGAATGGTTTGAGAATTATGCTACAAACACAAAAATATTTAGAGAGACAAACATACAGACATTTGTAGTAATGGCCATATGTTGCTGTATTAATAAGGTTAAATACTCAGATGTACATTAAATACTACTGACCATCAGACATGCTAAAAACTGTGCCAGCACAGAAGGTTTTATGCAAAGCCCTTTATAACAGCATGCTGACTAGGCATAAAAAGCAATAACAGATGTAACTGTCCCTCCATCCATGAGGAGATCACTCTCACCTGAGCTGTTTTGGTAAGTAGGTAACATTTTGAGGTCTTTAACTGTTAAAATAAGCCTAAAGATACAGCTAACATCTCTCCTCACTTGGAAGGGCTGAATTTGCAAGGACGTGTATCATCTAATGTTTTATAATTGGGTAATCTATCTGAAGAAAAAATGGAACCTGTTACCATAGTTACCTTTTTTCTGTACTTACCACAGCAGGATTCATACACCAGAAGTTGATGCTTAACTCCCAGGATGGTGAAGTCTTCCTACCTATATGAACAAAAAAAAAATAATTTTTCATTCCAGCTAATTCTCTTCATTAAAAATGTTATGGTAAGAAATTTTACATACAAGTGATCTGTGAATTCTCCAGCCTTGACAAGCAGGAGCAATGGTGGCACTATAAACACTCTAAATGTAATAACAAGTGCCACATGATATACCTATCTTTTGACCTCTTTCCTACTAAAATGGCGACCTTTAAGCTGGGGACTGGACTATTGTATGGGATGTGGACCAGGATAAAGATTCATGGAAGTATCTGAAGATAAGAGGATAAGGAAACTGATTTACATTACCAAATGCAATGATACTGACCTTGAGACTGAATGCATGTGATACAGCAACATCAGTATATATCAAAGGACAAAGTTTCTTCATTGGCTCAAAAGTTAAATTCCTATATGGTTAGAGGACACTGACTTATATTTTCCTTTTTTAAGACCTTGACCTAGAAGTGGGTGCATGGCTAGAGTAAGTGACACAATGTGTAGTCATGATCTATATCACACTGAAGTCTTCACTGGTTCTCCAGACAAGGATACAAGTCACAGAATTTCTTTCTCCCAAGTAGTGACCTTGACACTGTGGCTATGGTTCATGACACACCTTCTCGTCTTATCACAATATTTACCTGGACAAAGTTTCAATGAAAATCTCTTCAACTGTTAAAACATTTCAACCAGAAAAGCAAATGTTCATGTACAATTGGATAATGGCATAACATAGTAATCCAGACTTATGACTGTGTTAATGTACAATTGGATAATGGCATAGCATAGTAATCCAGACTTATGACTGTGTTAATGTACAATTGGATAATGGCATAGCATAGTAATCCAGACTTATGACTGTGTTAATGTACAACTGGATAATGGCATAGCATAGTAATCCAGACTTATGACTGTGTTAATGTACAACTGGATAATGGCATAGCATATCAATCCAGACTTATGACTGGTCTATAAAATATCAAACTGAACCTTATAATAGTGTACCAAAAAACCCAATACACTGATTCCTATGTCGTGCTTATTTACAGACAAAAGAAAAATATAAGTAGTATTGTTATTTTTAAAACACATATCCAAGAGCTTAGATGTCTCGAGCCAAACCAAGTTTGATGTACTAAAAGACCAAGTCCCTGTGGTAATCGATAGTAATAGGGGTTGATGTTAGCTGTATATACATCTCCCTTGATAACTTGTACTCAAAAGGGTCCAAAAACAAAGACTGTGGCACAAGCAAAGACACAATTATCAAGGGACCTCTGAAAATTAAAGGAATGCACACTAACAATGAGAAGTGGTGGGGGGATTAAGTGCTTGAATACTTGTTTCATCATTGCATTGGGAATAATCGTCATAAAACAGCTTTTTCTAGTGAACTTCTATACTTTTATGTATAAATTACTTTTATTTTCAATATATCCTACCTCAGAAAGATTTTAAACCCAAAAAAATAATACACACAAAAAAGTATGCATACAAAAAGTTTGTCTCTTGAATTGTTTAAAAAATACTGATACAAGTATTATTCCAATGGTAGTGGTGTTAAGAGTGGTAAAATTCAAACCAGATCCCCCATCCCCATAAAAAAATGTCTGAGATTAATTATCTGTGGCTTAGATAAAGCCGAACCTCTGTCATTCTGCAATTTGGAGATTGTTTGCTCGGCAACAACTTGCATACTGGGAGAGTTGGACGTCTACTTAGTAGTTTTGCAGTGACATATGAGCTTTATAACAACCTTACCTCCATGTTCCTGTCGAGAACTCAGCCAAGTAGAATCCTGAAGAAAAAAACCAACAACAATGTAACACTTTATAAATAAATTTGTACTTACAAAAAAGTATGTCTCAGTGGTTATCACAGGAAACTTAGGACAGGGTCTGTGTAGATTCTATTTGTTCCCGTCATGATTCATACAGCTGCAAATTTTTTTCCAAGGACTTTCTGAAGAGTTTTTGAGGACTTCAAACTGTTTTAAAAGTATTTTTTCCTTATGGAAATTGAATGTTCTCAATATGTTACTTTTTTTATCACTGCATAAACAGGTACAAAAGTAATAGAAAAAAACATACCTGTGTAACTACAGCAAAGACGAACTACCCCATCTAGTAACTACTACACCAGTGTCTTTTGACCCACTCAATATCACTGCATTGTATTTGTTTATTTATTTATTTTTTTTTAAACTATGTAAATAAAAATATTCAGAGTTTTTTAAATCGATGTAATATTTGGTTTAAATATTCTGTATTTTATGAACTTAAGAAGTTTCTGGCATAATTCAAAGAGGTTAATAACTTTTTATAAATTCAGAAACTTTAAAAGGTTGTAGAATCCATGCTAGTCCAGATGCTGTCATTGCTGTGTACCCTTCGCCATGCACTTAACATCAATGGTTCCATTGCCAAAAGTAGTTCCTATTGCAAATATAAATGGGTCCCAGCCATTGCCAAAAGTAGTTCCTATTGCAAATATAAATGGGTCCCAGCCATTGCCAAAAGTAGTTCCTATTGCAAATATAAATGGGTCCCAGCCCTAACATAATTTACCTAAAACTTAAGCAGAATTCCCAACATAAGTCATTTATTCCTAAAAATTATATTTCCTACTGATAATTACCCCCCCCCATAAATTAATTGTGCCCTGGCTCCATTTCCAATCAACTTTCACATGACAGAAACAAGTTTGTTGATGTTAACTCAAGAAGCTGTTATAATGATTTCCTACTAGAGTAAAATTTGACTTTTCAGTATAATGCAGTCTATATATTAATATGTTCTGACTGCATATTTTAAGAACTGTTTTAAAACCTTTATTTATTATTTGATATACCTCTTAAAGAATTTCAATATTTTGACCTTTTATATTTATCTACAAGTTTAGGGTTTATCTTCCAAAAGTATTTTTATTAAAAATTCTTACATTTTCAAAACTCAGTTTTGATCAGCAATATCTGGGCACAGACAATAAATTCAATTCACATTGATCATAATGTTAATATTTGGTCAAATTACTATACCTTTGTGGTGACTTCCTATTAATGATCGATCTAAGAGGAAACTTCAAAAATGATGAAAATGATACACTGTGTGGCTTGTTTTGGATAAAAATTCTCTTGTATTGTCCAAAACAAAAATCTGGCCCAGTAAACCAAATCTCAACAAGTACATATATCCCCTTCAAGACTGGCATGTGGTGGATCCGAATTTCATCCAGGGGAAGTAACTCAACTCCATGGATACAAGAACAAGCTTCAAATGTATAGGCCAAATTAAGCTTGGAAAGACTTTCCTTCAACTGTTCTACTTAGCATTATTGAGATCCTGAAATTCATTATATAAAATCAACTGCTCCTGTTAGCATGATTTAATTTCCTTTTGACATACGCCATGGCAAAACAAATATGTTTTGGTTCCTTACAATCAGATGTCATTATTACAAAACAGACTTAGAAAATTTACAATCTTCAACCACTGCTGGAAAAAGTCCTACCATAATTTATCACAAGTTAGCAACCCAAAAGCACATGACCTACAAAGATTACATGAACTGTTTCATTTTCAAATAAATATTGGTAAATATAATGTTTTCAGATAAAAAAAAAAATGTTTTCTCAATAATATTTTATATTAAATATGTTAGGAGTCCTTTCACAACCTTGCTTAGCAAAAGACAAAAGATGTTAACTATGTCTTCTTACTTATTTTAACAATAAAAGTGCTAAAACCTATGCAAGAGTTGTCTCCCCTTGGATGGAAGAATTGGCACTAAATGCCATTATTAATCAACTACAGTAAAACTTTGATTATCCATCAGGGTGCGGGACCGAGACCATGACAGATATGAGAACAGACGAATAATGGAATACGTACATTAAAAATATTATACAATAGACTGGGTCATCAAAAAATCATAATATCTACATATGTAAATGTACCCGTTTTTAATATTTTGACAAACAGTGTTCCAGTATTATAAAGAAACTCAAAAGAAACAACAATTATAAAGTACGTAATTACATTTATTTTTTTTAAAAAGTCAGTCAATTTCTTTTGTTTCAATACTCAATTAGCCTTTTGGGAGGCACTGCTACGAATTTTACACATAAGTAACGCTTGCATAGCATCTGCTTCTTCTTGCACCTCACACCATTCAATGCACTCTGACAGCATAGTTTCAGCTTCACTGTGGCTAATTATCTTTGTTGTTCCATCGGCAGCAGCTTTTCCTTCTTTCTCTTCAGTTTCAGAGTCATCCAAGATTGTCACTTTGTGCACAATTTCATTGTCGCCTAAAATTTCCCAACCTAAGTCCATTTTGTCCATATCCAGCCAATCGTTTACTTCACCCATCAAAATGTTTTCAAAACCAGGAGCATTCGAACACAACTGCAAAATTTCAGCTTCTTTTGGAATGGTTTCAGTATCAGTTTCAGCGTCAGCTGAATCTATTTCAGACCACAACTTATTCCAGCTTATTTGCAGTGTTTGAACTGGAAGATCATTCTAGGCATCAGCGACATTCAAAATTGCACCTTTTATAGTGTAACTTTTCCAAAACTCTTTCACGCCCAATTCATTTTCTTTTGAAACAAGTTTCTGAATTAATATTTTGCAATAACGATGTTTCATACTCTCAATCATGCCTTGTTCCATCGGCTGAATGAGAGATATCGTGTTCACCGGCAGAAAGTGTCATGATATTTTGCCATCGTCGCTCTTTAAATCACATACGGGATGATTAGGCACATTGTCCATCAGTAGCATTGCATCTTGCGGTAAACCTTTTGACGCCAAATGTGATCTTCCACTTGGTACAAATATTTTATGAAACCAATCATGAAATATATCTTTGCTCAGCCACGCGTTTTTTTTGTGAGAAATACTTAACTGGCAAAGCATTTAAATTAATATTTTTAAAAGATCTAGGCTTTTTTGATTTTCCTATAACAAGCAAAGGGAATTTAAGACTGCTGCTGGCATTAGCACATACCAATATAGGGATGCAATCTTTTTGCATCTTATATCCTGGTGCCACATGTTCAATCATTAAGGCCAATGTCTTTTGGGGAAGTGCCTTCCAATTAAGGCCAGTCTTGTCGCAGTTGTACACTTGGTTGTTGTAACGAGCCTTCGGTCAGCTATTATCTTCTGTAGTTTTTAAACAAAAATCGCCGCACTCAACTTCTCTCCCTCAATCAATAACTGTCAAATACCATAGCGAAACTTAAATTTGTCCAACCATCCGATGCTAGCCTTGAATGAAGGATCTCCACCAAGTTTTTTATTCATCTCTATGGCTTTCTCAATTATTATGGGTCCCAACAATGAAATTCCTTGGCAGCGTTTCTAAACAAACCACTGAAACATTACAGTATCCAATTGTTCATTGTTAGCAAGCTTCACTGTTTTATGACCTTTAACATTACTGTCAGTGGTTTCCATTTTCGACACATGGTTTTCAATTTTGTCTGCATCAAGCTTTGTCATTTACTGTTGTTCTTCCTATTCCATAAACCGATGCTATACTTCTAGCACTTTCACATTTTCTTATATGATTAATCATTTCATTTTTTTTTAAGATAATCCCAACACTACTCGCTTACGTTTCTCTGCCATTTCAATAAGCTTAATGGAGCGGTGGAGGGATGGTGCATGTGCGATATATAAACAATGCCCGGACAGTTAACAGAGACTGACGGTTAATCAGGTGCCAGATAATTGAAGTTTTACTGTACTACTACAGAGGAAATGCATGCTCTTCTAGGGATGTAACTGCTGGAAAGGACTGAGATGGAGTACATATATTATGACTGAGAAATTATTATCAAAAAAATGTTGTAAAAATGGTTTCTTCTCAACCAATCTTAACATGTTTGGAGAATAGATTATTTCAGAATTAATAACACTTAAAAGTAAAATATTGATAACACTATCTCTACAAATATTCATGTCAAGGAAACTAACATCTACCAATATGTGGAATATTCTTCATGTCATTCCATGTCATGTAAAAATGGTATACCATATAGCCAGGCCAAAAGATATAGACGCATTATTTCAGATGATTGTCAATTACAAAATTTGATGAATGAATAAAAAAACATATTTCCAAAATAGAAATTATCCTACACATATAATTGATTCTGTTCTGAACAAAGCCCGTAATCTTACTCAACATGAGGCTTTAAACACAGCAAAAGTACAACAGAGAAAAATATAATTCCTTTCACAATACAATATAACCCTTCATTACCTAATATAGGCCTTACAATTAATGAACACTGAAGTCTGCTAAATTTATCAAATAAAAACAGCGTAAAATCACTTCACAAAAATAAACCAATTCTTGCTTATAGAAGACCCAAGAATTTGCAAGATTTTCTAATTAGAACTAAACAGACAGAAAATAAAAAAAGACAATTTTCATCGTCTAAATTTAACAGACAGGTGTTCACAATGTGCAAACATAAGAAAAAGTACTTCTTTCAATAGCGCTAATACAAAACAGGTATTTTCTCTACGTTATAACACTAGCTGCGTATAAACTGATGTGATTTATTTGATAACCTGTAAAAAATGTAACATGCAATATGTTGGACAAACACTTCAACAAATTTCTAAGAGAATGAATAATCATCCCTTTCATATAAAAAATTAGAGATCCTCAGCTTTCTTCTAATATTTCAACACATTTTATACCAATAATCACTCTCTACTTGATTTTTCTTTCATGTCAATAGATATTGTGCATGGAGGCATGAACAGAGTCATAAAAGAAACTTATTGGATTCATAAATTTGATACTTTGTATCCTAATGGCCTTAATAGCAATGCACTATATAAAATTGAATAATTTTTTATTTTTTTTTATTTTAATTTTTAAAATTGATAAATTGTATCTCCTTTATAACAATATAATTATATGTATGACTGTTTGTCTCTATTTTATTTTATTATTTTACCAGAGCATAGGTTAGAGATGGAGAGAGTTATGTCCCCTTTCCTCATAGTTGTGTCCTGGCTCCAGTCTCCTGATGTATACAAAACAGTGTTCAGTCTAATTTGTGAAAAGGGTAAGGGTTAGCACAGATCAATATAGCAGAAGCAGAGTAGCCCAGATCACAGTGAAGCTGGTGTGTGCTAATACAGGTCTCTCTAGTCAAACTGAATCCTTTGGGATGAAAGGTCTTAAGAAAGAAACTGGAAAATATCACATCAGTCTTCTGTTCTACAGCTTAAATAATGTCAGTCAGGAATGCTAGGCTCATAGAGACCTCTAAAGATTTCATAGAGTCTTGGGTAAATTACTTGTAAGATCAGCTGATAACCCAAGGAATCCAGGATGAAAGAGTCTGAACAGAAATATTTCCTCCAATGAGTGCTAAGAACAAGTCAGATATCCCTCCCCTGATCAGCTCAACTCCTTTCACTTTTACGCCATTGGGATCCGATTAAGACACCAATTACAAAAATAATGATTTCTCTTGAGTGGCAGCCTGTTCTCAGCAATAAAACCTGGTGCCATCATGAGGAAAGCAAACCATCCTGATGGAACTGCAGATACCTTGGGTCAACTGATAAGGCATGAATTTCATTTATTCTTCCTGCTAATGCCAGGTTGACTAGGAAGCAAGTCTTGTACAAAACAGATCAGTCGGCTTTAGAATGACTTGCTCAACTAAACAATGTCAAAATCTACAGCAGGCTCCAGTTTGGACACAGGACTAAAATAGCTGAGAAAAATTAAATTGGCTTGAAAGTCAGGAAGGGCTTTTCTCTGGCCTCCTCTGCATGAGAGTTAAAAGTGTAAGAAATCATGGAACAGCTGCTCTAAATTTTTATCAAGATGGTTGCTATTTGTGGTACTTAGATTTTTTATAAGGAGAGATGTTTCTCTGCTCGCACAATTGGAAAAAGACTTCCAATCCCTTCATAGCTTTTAAAGTGGTGGGCAACTATGTCCCCAACATCTATGCATACAAGTTTCTTTCGGAGTGCTTATTTGATATTGGCAAGGTGTGTGTGTCTGTGTGTGAGTTGGATTTTTAACATAGCTTTAACAATTAGTCATATCACTATGATGTCTGCAGTGTGGCAGTTTATAGTGATGTCTAGCACTAGGGCATCATGCCGTCCCACCAAGTCACATTATCCTGACACCAGGCCGACCAGTCATAACACTAACCTCTTAATGCTGAGCACCAAGTTTGGCAGTTATTTAGTACCATTTTTATAAGTCTCTGGTATGTTTCAGCCGGGGTTTGAACCCTCAACCTCCCACATCTGGGGTGGATACTCTAACCACTTAGACCACTGGAGTGGTCAATACTGGCAAGGATGCAGATTCAGCTTTCTGGTTTGAGATGGACATCCTGCATGTTGTTAGTGTAACGAGGGCAGAATTTTCATAGGAATCTACCATCTACCATTAGATACAGAAGATTACTGATTCTTGATATCCCCACTTGAGGCAAACAATCAAGAAGAGTCTGCACTTGGACTTCCTTGTTTTCTAATTTGGTGACTGGTGGACTTCCTTGTTTTCTAATTTGGTGACTGGTGGACTTCCTTGTTTTCTAATTTGGTGACTGGTGGTCTTCCTTGTTTTCTAATTTGGTGACTGGTGGACTTCCTTGTTTTCTAATTTGGTGACTGGTGGACTTCCTTGTTTTCTTATTTGGTGACTGGTGGACTTCCTTGTTTTTTAATTTGGTGATTGGCTTCAAGGTCAGGAACTCAAGTGATGTTGGGCAATGGGGCATCATGCTGCAGACATGTAGCATCATGTTACACTCAGTCCCATTATCCTGATACCAGGTCAATCAGTCCTAACACTAACCTCCTAATGCTGAGCACCTAGCAAGGCAGCTGTTAGTACTGTTTGTATAAATCTTTGATATGACTCTGCAGGGGTTAAAACCCGTGACCTCCTGCATCCGAGGCAGACGCTCTAACCACTAGGCAACTGGACTGGTCTATATAAGTTTGCATACATATTAATCTAAAGAATAAACATGTTAACTTTACCCTGCTTAACTGCCCATGTTACAATGAAGAAAGGCTTTTAGAAAAGTGTAATATTAAATATTGACAAGAAGCCCTAAAAACAAACCTTCTGTTGCAACTCTATGGTCTTAAACTTAAACCAACAGCTTTGGTAAAATTAACAAATAATTTCCTTAATTTATTGAGTAAAAATTTAAGAGGAACTTATAGTATTGTCAATTAAATCCCAAACAATCCAAGTACAAACATTTTGAAGGTTCCGAATGAATTCCAATATTGAATGTGATGATGCACCAGTAGCCTTGCATGCATTGATGTACCAATAGTCTTGATGTATCATAATGATATAATCCAGAATGCCTTAGAAAGAATTCACAATAATCCCAAAGTAATGTTTTAGTCCAATAAGTCAATGCACACTCTATAATTCCAATGAATAATTTTAATAAATGATTTCTCTCAAATTATATCTGAACACAACAGTAAATGATTCCACAGACTGAAATGGAAACATGAATGAATAATTGTTCACCTCATCCTATATATACTAATTTCACTTGATCTAAGACAAAATAAAATGCCTAGTATGTGGGTCATATTTAAATGGAAAATTCCATTACACTGTAAGTTTTCTTCTAGAAATTTCTAAGTTTGTAAATAAGGTTAGGTCTTGAACTCATACCAAAGTAAACATTTTTTTAAAAAAAATTACAACAGTCAGGTAGGTCACAACTCTGCCCTCAATCATGGACAAAGATCAAGCACACAATAAAAGTTAAATATATATAACACTTTCTATGAAAAGAAGGTCTGAATGGTTGTTTTTAATTAAAAAGACCACCTATGCAGGCCTAGGAAACTAATCCAAGCATCCATCCATGTGAATTGCAACAGATAGTTGTCTATGTCATCACTCTACTAAACACAGTACACTTATCACTACGCTGTTTATTCTCTTACTAAAACACCTGTACCCAATGCAAGCCTGTATTAGAAAAGTTTTATTCCTGCTGTTTTAACCATGGTCTGACCCTGTTTTAGTCTCAAGTTTGTATTGGGTGCCTGTTTAAAAAGCAAAGTCAGTGTTCTGGATGACAAGAAGAAGGCAAATTAGGAAAGATATTCAATAACTTATGTCCACTAAATGGCAAGTAATGCTGAGCCTCAGTGATTGTTAAGAGCAGAAAATGCACACACAGTTTTGAAGAAGCATGTCTACATCTACTCTGCACAGTTAATTTTCATGTGGTATGAGTGAGAGTATGGGTGGTGTTTCTGAGTTTATGTCTTGGTGGTACCCTAACCTCTACTTTCAGATGTAATCTATGTACTGTATACTCCTTGTCAAGGGCATCCAGATCATGGGACTGAAAATTGTCCCAACAATCAGTAGATTTCTATGTAAAGTTCACTGCATTGGTGAGCTGGAGGGTGTTGAAGGTTACTATCGATAATGATGCTTAACATAGAGTTCCCAGTGCAAACTACTAAATAGTAAGAAAAGATTTATTACAATATAATTTCATTAACTTTACATATCACAACTGTAGAAATTAAGCTTCAATATCTTTCTCTTACATTTATTGAAATCACACAATGCAGACATGTTGCTTACCTTAATGTTGTACTACAGTGATATACTGTTGTATGTCTTAATGTTGTACTAGTGATATACTGTTGTATCCCATAATGTTGCAATAGTGATATACTTTTGTATGCCTTAATGTTGTACTAGTGATATACTGTTGTATGCCTTTATGTTGTACTAGTGATATACTGCTGTATGCCTTAATGTTGTACTAGTGATATACTGTTACATGCCTTTATGTTTTACTAGTGATATACTGTTGTATGCCTTAATGTTGTACTAGTGATATACTGTTGTATCCCTTAATTTTGCACTAGTGATATATTGTTGTATGCCTTAATGTTGTACTAGTGATATACTTTTGTATCCCATAATTTTGCACTAGTGATATATTGTTGTATGCCTTAATGTTGTACTACAGTGATATACTGTTGTATGTCTTAAAGTTGTACAGTAAAAACTGTTATGAGCGACTCTGCTATGAGCGACCACCTGTCATTTCCGACCACAATTGTAACACATGGATCAATTTTATTGTATAAATGCTCTGTTATGAGCAACCACCTGCTGAACGCAACAAGCGACGGCGATGTCTTGGGAAAATATGCATTTCGACACTGCTATGAACAACCGCATCGCAAAAATGAGGATAAATTCCACCAACCTTTATTTAATCCCTGTAAAAAAAAGACCGCTCATACCGTTCTAAAAAAAAATATAAAAAAAATAGGCTGGCTACCGATGTCTGAATTTTTATTAACTATGCTTATAGTATTTTATAGTTCTGTCCTAAACCAGACTAAAGTATATGTAGATTATTTCCTAGTCTGGTTCCCTGCTTCGTATACTCCCTGCGTTGTTCTCTGCTATTCGTATAGGGGTGAGCAACGCAGGGAGCATAAAAAGCAGGGAACCAGACTAATTATTCCCGCACTTAGCGTGCTTCCCAGCCTTAACCTGAGGACCCGGCATCTCTATCAATGACCGTATCGCGAGAACAGACAGACACCACTGACCTATATGTAATCAATTGTTACAACGACCGCTTGATTAGTAACGATTGTTCTGATAAAAAACAAACATAAAAGGAATATTAAAAAAAAAAGGGGATTGTTGCTACCGGTGATAGATGCTACAGTCCGTAAACCAGGCTAATGTACATGTTACGAATTGCCATTGTAGTGCTGACATAGTAGTCGCATATATTGTTTGTCTTTAGAGTTAATCCATATTGCCGGGGGTGAATAAGGTCATTGTCTATTAAACCAGCGAGAGAGAATCATTTGCAAGATTCGATTGATAATGTTCAAGATGTGTGATGTTTCTTGTATTTCCACCCGATGTTAATTGATTACATCCCAATCACAAAGCTGTCATCTATTCAAGTTGGTGCAACCGGGTTACACACTTTGCTTATAGAGTTAATCTCTGTATGTCATCTTTGAATGAAGCCGTTGACTTTTGTCTCTGAGTAAATGGTTCTATTTCTGGAAGAGATAATTGTTTCTTTTTATTTCATTAATTGTTAGATATGTAATACACATGTATAGATTTTTAATATTTTCCCACAGCCCAGTCAAAACCGTCTTTACGTTCGATATTACAACTGAGCACTAATAATTTTAACACCTACAACCTTAATAACAATGGATGAACCTCCAACAAAAAAGAGACAAATTTTAAGGCTGGAGAAAATAGTTGTTGTAATTGAAAGAAGTGAAAAAAATCAGACCACTCGCAAAAAAGCGGTTTAAACGTTGGTAAAACAAATTTAGGTTGTTATAAAGGAAAACGAGTAATTCAGAAACGACTTCATATGCTAAAATATGTGATCTTCAAATGTAAATGTGATTTCATGTTTAATGATAGAAGTATATCTTTACTGCTATATAATTTTGTTTTTCGATGAATGCATACAACATTTTAGCAAGAACTATTAATAAAGAATAGAATGTATGTACAGTGATTGTGGTTATTTTTCTTGATATTGTTCTGAAACTGGACCTTGGAAACTGGTCTTTTTGTACAAACCTGTTATGAGAGACCACCTGTCTGGAAAAGACCGCTTTTTGTTGGCAGAAGGGGCGGTCTCTCATAACAGGTTTTACTGTACTACAGTGATATACTGATGTATGCTTTAATGTACAAAAGTGATATATTGTTGTATGCCTTAATGTATAAAAGTGATATACTGTTTTATGCCTTAATGTACAAAAGTAATATACTGATGTATGCCTTAATGTATAAAAGTGATATACTGTTGTATGCCTTAATGTATAAAAGTGATATACTGTTGTATGCCTTAATGTATAAAAGTGATATACTGTTGTATGTGATATTATACTGTTGTATGCCTTAATGTACAAAAGTGATATACTGTTGTATGCCTTAATGTATAAAAGTGATATACTGTTGTGTGCCTTAATGTACAAAAGTGATATACTGTTGTATGCCTTAATGTATAAAAGTGATATACTGTTGTATGCCTTAATGTATAAAAGTGATATACTGTTGTATATGCCTTAATGTATAAAAGTGATACACTGATGTATTCCTTAATGCTGTTGTATGCCTTAATGCTGTACTACAGTGATATACTGTTGTATGCCTTAATGTATAAAACTGATATACTAATGTATGCCTTAATGTACAAAAGTGATACAATGATGTATGCCTTAATGTATAAAAGTGATATACTGTTGTATGCCTTAATGTTGTACCACAGTGATATACTGTTGTGTGCCTTAATGTATAAAAGTGATATACTGTTGTATGCCTTAATGTATAAAAGTGATATACTGTTGTATGCCTTAATGTATAAAAGTGATATACTGTTGTATGCCTTAATGTATAAAAGTGATATACTGTTGTATGCCTTAATATTGTACCACAGTGATATACTGTTGTATGCCTTAATGTATAAAAGTGATATACTGTTGTATGCCTTAATGTTGTACCACAGTGATATACTGTTGTATGCCTTAATGTATAAAAGTGATATACTGTTGTATGCCTTAATATTGTACCACAGTGATATACTGTTGTATGCCTTAATGTATAAAAGTGATATACTGTTGTATGCCTTAATGTTGTACTACAGTGATATACTGATGTATGCCTTAATGTTGTACTACAGTGATATACTGTTGTATGCCTTAATGTTGTACTACAGTGATATACTGTTGTATGCCTTAATGTTGTACTACAGTGATATACTGATGTATGCCTTAATGTTGTACTACAGTGATATACTGATGTATGCCTTAATGTTGTACTACAGTGATATACTGATGTATGCCTTAATGTTGTACTACAGTGATATACTGATGTATGCCTGATATACTGTTGTATGCCTTAATGTTGTACAGTGATATACTGTTGTATGCCTTAATGTATAAAAGTGATATACTGTTGTATGCCTTAATATTGTACCACAGTGATATATTGTTGTATGCCTTAATGTATAAAAGTGATATACTGATGTATGCCTTAATGTTGTACTGATACAATGATGTATGCCTTAATGTATAAAAGTGATATACTGTTGTATGCCTTAATGTTGTACTACAGTGATATACTGTTGTATGCCTTAATGTGTAAAAGTGATATACTGATGTATGCCTTAATGTTGTACTACAGTGATATACTGATGTATGCCTTAATGTATAAAAGTGATATACTGCCTTAATGTATGCCTTAATGTTGTACAAACAGTGATATACTGTTGTATGCCTTAATGTATAAAAGTGATATATTGTTGTATGCCTTAATGTACAAAAGTGAAACACTGATATAAACAAACTACTTTGACTTACACATAACCTAAAGGTATAGCTTATAGTATTAATTATGTTATTTACTAACTTACTGTGTCATGAGATGTTGCATAAGTCACCGACTTCTGTATGGCCACTCTAAAATATATAAAGTAAAATATCTTTTAACTTTTCATACCCAAGAAAAACATCTTTTTAACAATAATAAAATCAACAGATTCTTTTATTCACATTTAACTCTCAATGGAGATTTCAAAATTATCTTTAAACAACAATCTTGAACTGATGAGATGTAAAAAGCGACAAAAAGACATCAGGCAAAAAATACCTGCCACATAAATTTATATAACATTATGTCATTTATACTGTATGCCACTAAATAGAGAAAAAAATACTGTAAAACTCTAAGGGGTACTTTAGACTTTCTTTGATAAGAGAGTACATGATATGTTGTGTATACTTTAGCAAAGATGCAAATGTTGAAACCTTTAGCACAGATGTATGATATCTTATATGTTTTGCACACATGAATGACATCCTATATATTTATGCTTTAGCAAACATGCACGATATCCTGTTTATCCTTTAGCACATGTGCATTATATCATGTCTATACTTGAGCACACATACAAGATATCCCTTGTTTATACTTTAGTACACATACAAGATATCCCTTGTTTATACTTTAGTACACATACAAGATATCCCTTGTTTATACTTTAGTACACATACAAGATACCCCATGCTATTATATTAGCACACATGCATGATATCTTGTTTACACTTTAGCACACATACATGATATCCTATCTATTAATACTTTTGCACACAGGCATGATATATTATATGTTAATACTTTAACATACATGCATGACATCTTACATGTTTATACATTACCACACATGCATGATATCCTATATGTGAATACTTAGCACACATGCATGATATCCTATAATTTATACTTTAGCACACAGGCATGATATCCAATATGTTTATAGTTCAGCACACAGGCATGGTATCCTACATGTTTACACTTTAACACACATGCATGATATCCTATACGTTTATAGTTTAGTATACATGAATGATATCTTACATGTTTATACTTTAGCACACATGCATGATATTTTATTTTTAAACTTTAACACCCATACCTGTAGTCACCTACATATTTCATGTTGTCCCTGTACATGTAATCAAGGACCTTAAACAATCGCTCCAGCAACTGGCTGGTGCTGCTTAGCCGCTTGACCACCTGATTCATCTGATTCCGGATCGTTGTATCATCCTGTTCCTCAGATAACAGCTTGTCATACAATTTCTGAAAAAATAAAAAAGAAAACAAAACCCAGTGAAAACAAGATTTCTGTGAAATGTTATGTCTCACATGCTCTGTCATGGCATAATCCAAAAAGCCTCACCCAGTATTTTCAGCAAGAAATGCCAGGCACTATGACCTTTCACTAAGATTAACATCCCTTCTACAAAATTTCAGGACTATATGCACAACAATGTCAAAGGAACTGAGCTAAATGCAAGCACTTGATACAACTGCTGGTGCACAGAATGTAGGTCACTGCAACTTCCTTTTGCACATGGTGTGTAGTACCTCATGAATATACATGTCAAGTTCTATGACTTTAAAATTAACAGATGATTCAATGGACATGTTCTACAAAAGCTTACACAAACTCATGGATATTACCTTTTCACCTTGTGTAAAATAAGACCAGAGCAACATGAAACTTTTCATTCATTGAAATTTTAGGCAATATAACATCATTCTTTTCTTCCTTTGGCTATTGTGCAAATTTCTGCACAATATAGCCATCTTGCTTGAAACTGAACTGAACTAAACTAATCCATCCAAGATCTTGTTGATAAAAGTCCAAGATTCAAGTTGATAAAAATCAATCAAAATATATCTCCCCGAGTTGAAACAAGCTCAATCAATCAGATGCAAGACCACCCCAATATGTGTGCATCTCACTCATTATCAAATGCATCCAAGATCTTGATGATATAGGTATACAATCTGAGTTTTACCAAAACTGGTTCAGAAATACTGCAATATGGCTAGATTAATGTACGGATCTCATTCATTTTTCAATCTTGATGATGTAATCTCATAAATAACCCAGATCTTACCTCATAATGGTACATAATGTGGTTGACAGTTGTGGACTGTGTTATAGATGGGTAGGTGTAATGGTATTAATGCACATACGTTCATTAAAAAACTGTTCTTTTGTTGAAAAAATGAAGAAAGTAAGAAAGAATAAAATCTCTCCTCATTTTTACTTCTTCAAGATACTGGATAACAGCCATTTTTTTTCTTTACTGTAAGTCAACAGATTGTTGTCAGACAAACCACTTTTCTGACTTTCTTAGATACTGTGAATGTGGCTTCCTTAGATACTGTGAATGTGGTTTCCTTAGATACTATGAATGTGGCTTCCTTAGATACTATGAATGTGACTTCCTTAGATACTATGACTGGCTTCCTTAGATACTGTGAATATGATTTCCTTAGATACTACAAATGTGGTTTCCTTTGATACTATGAATGTGGCTTCCTTAGATACTATGACTGGCTTCCTTAGATACTGTGAATGTGATTTTCTTAGATACTATGAATGTGGCTTCCTTAGATACTATGACCAGCTTCCTTAGATACTGTGAATGTGATTTCCTTAGATACTGTGAATGTGGTTTCCTTAGATGTGGCTTCCTTAGATACTGTGAATGTGGTTTCCTTAGATACTATGAATATGGCTTCCTTGGATATTATGAATGTGGCTTCCTTAGATACTATGAATGTGGCTTCCTTAGATACTATGAATGTGGCTTCTTAGATAATACGGACATGGCTTCTAATGATTATATGAATAGAAGAATTACAAAACAATTCATGGTAACCAATGTTTCAACGACAGTAACAAAAATCTAGCAATCATATTAAGTTACAAAATCTAGCATTCATTATATTAAGTTACAAAATCTAGCATTCATTATATTAAGTTACAAAAAGCATTCATTATATTAAGAGCATTCATCATATTAAGTTACAAAATCGAGCATTCATTATATTAAGTTACAAAATCTAGCATTCATTATATTAAGTTACAAAATCGAGCATTCATTATTAAGTTACAAAATCGAGCATTCATCATATTAAGTTACAAAATCGAGCATTCATTATATTAAGTTACAAAATCTAGCATTCATTATATTAAGTTACAAAATCGAGCATTCATTACAAAATCGAGCATTTATTATATTAAGTTACAAAGCATCATTATATTAAGTTACAAAATCTAGCATTCATCATATTAAGTTACAAAATCTAGCATTCATCATATTAAGTTACAAAATCTTGCATGCATGATATCAATGTAAGTGACATAATAATTCTACTTTTATACACAGCTCACAGAGACATTTGTGAAAAATTTTGTAATGTCACTGATATGAAATCTAAATCATGTTCTAATTTTGGTTTGTTATATATATTTAATTAGTTTGTTTTGTTAGTTTTAAATTTTTTAATTCCATTACATGCTGTTGTAATGTAGCACTGTTTACTGGACTTGATCTTATCCAAAACTGAGTTCAGTTCTGTTTGACCTGATTGACTTTTTTTTATACTTTTTATTTCATTGACATAAACAAATAATAATAGAAACATTGTATCTAGTTTCTGACCTTGTCTCCAAAATCAGTGACAGTTTTGGCAAACAACTTTTTTTATTTTTTTAAACATCTTTCTTGAATAAGATTCATTAAGTTAAGTCAAGGTCATACCTGGATTACATGACAAATAGCATACAAATTTCTATTTTTTTCCAGAAATACGAACTTTTGACCCTCATCCAGGAATCTGTTTTGCGTCTTAAATTAGCGTATAGTTGTTGTCTTGATAGAGGTTTGTTCAGTTGGGCTCCAAACAATTCACACATTAAGTTGTCATTATGTTGTGACCAGTTTGGGTTGAATTTTTATTTTCTTCAAATTATCGAATTCAAGTGATTCTTTTCCCTGGAAATACATAAGTGCTACTACAAAATTCTTGGATCAAGACATTTATTCGAAGTTATACTGAGATCAAAACTGGAATAATATTTTCTGTGATTCAACAAAGGACTGTTGACACAGCAGCACTTCACTGACCATAACAGACATCATCGCCTTCCATTTTGGATTTCATCGGGACTCGAACTCAGTTTCATTCAGGACTTTTTATTACTAGGACTTCTATTTTTAATTCTTGGATTATTTCTGGATTTAATTCATAAAACTGTAAGTTCTTTTTTCTTAATTTTTCACTTTGTATTCTAGGGAAATAAATTATTTGCTAAAGGACTAGATTGAATAATGCCATTTTCTGCCCCCGTTGTTTATATGGGAAAAAAAATTCTTGTAAAGAACACAACTCTGTCTCATTGTATTATTCGATGTATAAATCATTTTGGTCATATTCTGCATTAAATATGCATATAAATTTCTTTTTGGACCTAAACAAGGACTTCTATTTTTAATTCTTGGATTATTTCTGGATTTAATTCATAAACTGTAAGTTCTTTTTTCTTAATTTTTCACTTTGTATTCTAGGGAAATAAATTATTTGCTAAAGGACTAGATTGAATAAATGCCATTTTCTGCCCCCGTTTTTATAGGGAAAAAAAATTCTTGTAAAGAACACAACTCTGTCTCATTGTATTATTCGATGTATAAATCACCATATTCTGCATTAAATATGCATAAAATTTCTTTTTCATACCTAAACAAGACCTCTGAACATGGGCTGGTATAGGAAATTTAAGCGAAAATGCTGCATTTGAGCAACTTGAAACTAGAAATAAGATCTAAGCGCACACTTGCTCGAGCAAGGTATTTGCACTGATTGATTAATTTTTATAAAAATTTTTGGGTTCTCATATTAACTTATGTGAGCACGTTTGCATTAATCACTAAAAATTAAAAAATGCATAAATTTTGCTGTCTATGTATCACTGTCGTTGTTGTCCCTGTTGCACAGTAGCTGCTTACGTATCTCTACGCGTGAGCAATTAGACCCGCATTTCTATAGTGCGCTATATTATTTCCTTCATTATTATATTAAAAAAATTCCAGGAATAATAACTATTCAGATATTTTAAAAACAATGATTCCATTAATTTCTCTCTTTTTTCATTCTTTCTAAATTGCCTTGGGAACACGATTTTTTGAAGAGGCGCTCAAGGGGCATTTGGAACTATATGTAAACAAAGACTACGTGGAGTAAACATTAAATGGAATTGTAGTTTTACATTGCCAGTTTTTTTTGTAAAAGCATGCTGTAAATAATAGGATAAGTACATATATATTTTTTTTATACATAAATAACAGGGGTTTTTCATTTCCATCACGATACCATTTGCTACGTTTAATTCACTAATAATGTTATAGTGTTAATTCCATACACATAAGCTTTAAAATGAATCTGTCAATTTCCAGATGGAAATAACAGTTACAACCAGTGTCGTTTTTCATTAAACTTTGTTCACTGGGTCTATCTTCATATAGTAACAATATTAATTCTTTAAAATTAAAGCATTAACTGGGCAAACAACAAAGGATGGTCTGAAGTTATATAAATCTGCTTGAAAGAAATGTGTCATCCGCATGATATACAGATACAGCTAAATAAACTTAAATAACTCAAATGGTATAATATTAGGGGTGCAAAATTTTCGCACCAAGTTCGAATTCCATAAGTTCCTTTTTTTGTTTCCTCTTCTTTTTTTATTCTTTCTTTTTAAGAGCTAATATCCATAATATTAACGGCTGTCAATTTACACGTTTGAAATAAAATTAGTAACTACTCAGTTTTCAAAATCAACAAAAATAATGCGCAATTTGAAAATCATTTTATTTTATGTCATGCAAGGTAATATTTATTATAAATATGCTATTCATCTAAAATGAAACTATACAAGGATTGCCAATCATGTCTGCATCATAAAATAATGGTATTGGAACCAGTGTTGTGAAGTGGTTATTCTTCATAATTAGATATTATAACTTTCATACAACTTTATTTATATTCAATATTTTCATACTGAATTTTTATCATTTTCCGGTGGACTCATCCACATGAAAAAAAATCGGTTTTAGACTGACATAAACAATTTAAACTTACTTACTGCATCAATGATGTTTCTAACAATTACTGAAATTAGAAACCATTTCCAAACAGTGGGAACGTTGTCCATAGTCGCAATGGAAGCCCAGTAACTGAACTGATTTAAGATTTTGTAATTGAAACTATTATTTGCAATATTTCTATGCAAAAAACCAGCAATTATATGAGCTTCAATCTTTTGCAAATCATTTTAATGTTTCTAAAGTGTAATAATTATTTGTGGGTATAATATTTGTCTGAAAGGATACTAGAGGAGAGTGGCCAAATATCTTTGCATCAGAAAATGATTGTGGTGGAACCAGTGTTGTGAAGTAATTATTATTCCTTAGTTATATAGTATAATTTTTTTTATACATGTTTGTTTATGCTAAATTTTTTAAGACTTAATGTTTTATCACATTTTCCTAATCACTCCTCCAAATCAAGAAAAACTGGTTATGGACTGACATAATGTTTTACTTGCCTACTAAATCAATGACTTTTATAGAAATTACTGAAATCAGAAATTACACATTTTGTTTCCAAACAGTGGGAAACATGTTGCAAAGGTCAGGAAGGAAGCTAAAGTAAAAGAATTGATTTATGGTTTGTTAATTGAAAATGATAATGGTATTATTCCTACCCACTAACCTGCAAAAATTAAAATAAACAAAACAAGTTTGTTCAATCTATTTATCTAAATACTGCATATTTATTGCAATGGCATATTTTCTTTATTTCATTACATGATAACGTCATAACTTTATACACTTACTGATTATAACAACAGAACATCATAACTATAATAATAATTACAGATGAAAAACTTTTATTCAAAGGACATCATGCTTGAATATAAGTACCACAATCAGTAGTACTATTAGTACTATTAAAAATACTACTACTACTACTAATATTAATAATAATAATAATAACAGCATTAATAATAATATTAAAAGAATGTCCATCTACCTATATTTTTAAGTGGAAACAAACAAGGGGGGGGGGGTAGAGAGTTGGCACTAATCATAAAACATATCAAGCATATAATATCTTCAGGCCAAAACAATTCTGAATAAAAATTTTGGGATATTAACATGGCATAATAGACAACACAAAAATTTATGATACAAAACAAAAATTAAGATAATCAATACATAATAAGCCGAGTTGTTTCTTTTTATATACTGTTCATAAAATCAGTTTCTGGCTCCATCCCTACAAGAACTGATTATATGGGATTCGCAGGCTCTGTGTATCATTAAAGTATAAATATGACTGCTGAAGTTAATACTTGCAAATGTATGAAAAGCACCCAAGTCAGATACTTTAAGTCAGATATGAGAATTTGGTGAATGGTCTAAAACAATTCAAATGCTGCCATAAAAGGCCCACAATCAATTCAACTTCAAATTCCATCGACATCAAGATCTCATAGACATTGTGTTGTATGTAAAAGATCATATGGGCATAAAAATCATCTTGTTATTGTCCCAATATGTGACATAACCCAGTCATTTGCAGAGTATAGTATTTTTATAAGGTCAGATAGTAGCTGTTGCAAATTCCATTTGGAAATCTGCTGCTTCACTAATGAATCCATGCGATCTATCACTGCAACAAAAGAGTTTGATGAAAACTTTTCAAGTACAGATATTAAATCACTTGTACAAAATGTGAAGAAACTAATTAAAACAAAGTCATATCTTAACTTTGATGTTCCTTCTTCCTCATCCGATGATGACTATTTCCACCTTTTTTAGCTTGAAAATGAATCAATTCCTATAACTAATAAGCTTTAAATCCTGGTTCAAGAGAATAACTTGCTGAATAAGCACAAATTGTAATTCAAGATGGATGCATCCACTTGGAAACTGAATGAAGTCTCCAGGATATCAGTTGATTACCTGCGTGACATCACTATGGACATTTATCAAGTCAAACAGGCTCCAAAGTATACAAATGAGGATCTCACAGAGGAGGGGCACTATGAGGTTATGGCATGCATGGATTTTCCATGTCTATTACATGTAAAAATCCAGTCTTGCCACTCCAAAAATAAAATCCATTCACTGGGGATCCAATGCAAGCTGAAATATTCCATGGACTCCATCAAAAGATGGTATTGTACCTGCAAGGTTGGTGCTCGGGTTGTTGGGTGTTGTGCCCATGTCTAGTTTCCTATGGTTTTCTGGCTGCAAAAGATTGGTAAATGATGAGTTGTCAAAGAAAGCATCACTAATTAGTCATCTTAAGGATGCATCATCTATTCCAGAATATGAATACAACAATGGGGAATCAAATGAGTTGTTTTTTTTACACTATGACCACTACTTTCATCAGTATTCATCTGGCTCCTTTTAAGTATTAAGACAAATGATATTTTTGTATAATTTGAATTGTCAACCATATCATAATGTTTCCATTATTATGTCATCTTATTTGTGTGACATTAAGGAAGAGAGAGTGATAATACATAACAATTGCCAGATTAAGGCCTTCCAGGGCCCGCATCACTGAAAATATTATAGCACCCCAACCCCTCTACTAAATGTGAAATTTAAAAAAATATCAGAAGCTAAAAAAGGCTGGAAAATACCAGTGCTGCCACCATTCCAAATCAAAATACTAGTACATGTAGATCAAAATGATCATATATAATTCATTCAATTTTATCGTCAGCAAATAATATAATTTTTTTCTGGTGCCCCTGTTGGGCTGGTGCCCTAAGCATGTGCTTAGTATGCTTAATGGGTAATCTGGCAATGTACATACCACAATCAAATGAATACAAAAAGGTATATTTTTAAGACCTACTCATTAATAATTTGATTTTTTATGTCCATGTTGGCCTGAATAGTTTATTTTTAATGCTTTTTATTCTCTCTGATGACTATGCAGTCATTCAAGTTCTGTCTGGTCACCTCCCCATGAATCTATGAGGGGTCCAAGGATTAAATACACCAAAAAGTAAATGGCAATTACAGCAACAGTTGCTCACCTCAACTGTACAGACGGCAGGAGTGTATCACCTCTGGGTCATATTGTGGGTGGATGAGTGGGGACGTTATCATCATCAGGATTTGCTATTAGTTTTGGTTAACTGCTACCGTTAGGTAATATTTGTTTTGTGAGTGCATTTTTTTATCAGATGCTTCGTCATCTCTTGCTTGCATAGATCGTCATTTTAACACTTCTCTGAACCTCCGGTTATACAGAAAGCCTTACGGCGAGATATTTGCATGATTTTTGTGTATGAATATGGACAAGCATATCAGCCTACATGTATAGTTTACAGTACTGAAAATATTGATGCACAAAATTTACCTTCGAAACCTATTCAAATTATAGTAGTCAATATGATAATGTGACTAGCTTTACTTTAATGGTAAATATGAACACATATTCATATAACATTATTTTATTTGTTAAAATTTTATATACGTTTTTGATCTTCTTCATTGCCCCCATCGAGGGCCCCAGTTTTAAGTCACTACAAAGAATTGAATATAGGTCTACATGTTCATGAGAGAGAGAGAGAGAGAGAGAGAGAAAGTATAGTCATATATAGTTACTTTAAAGAATGAAAAGGTAGAATAATACTTACTTTGACTCATTTTTCATCCAAGTTTATGTGCAAACTTGTTCCCAAAAATTCCTCGAAAGTTGCATTCATTCTATAAATCCCCGAATCTTGCACAATCTAAATCACCATCTTTGCAAACTCTAAGTGCTGTTAAATAGCATTTGCAAAACGAATAATAAAATGATTGTTTCCATTTGGTCATTATAGGTATATGTTCTGTATAAACGTGTACATCCCCTCATTTCACAGACAACTGTTTGTAGTCAGTGTTATGCAGTATTCCCGCGCTGGTTTCAAAACAGACACATAAAGTCTAGAGTACAATACCTATAGTCTGTTTCTTTCCTGTATTCTCCAATGCCATTACTTCTAAAACATATTTCAAAATTTTCTGAAGTTCATTAAAAAATCCTGAACCATTATTGTTTTGATTCTTTTTACTGTCCATATTATATATTTATGGATGAATACATAGTTTATAAATATATTATAGTTTGACTCTAGGCTCCGTCAAGGGGTGTGGAAGACAGTTTTTTATTTTTCTTATAAAGATAGAAACAGTAGTGTGTGTGTGTGTGTGTTATAGCCATGAAAATATAAGGATAAAAATACATAAATACATAAAGAACATTTGTCATTTCCAGTGAAGGTAACAAACCCATATATTCGGCGAAGAAGCGAACCTACAGGTCCCTATTAATGCCTCCTTTAGAGTCCTATTCAATAATATCAAACAATCATTTAAATAGTTCAATAATATTAACATCATTCAATAATATTAAACAATATTTTATTGAAGAAAAATTTTTGTATTTTATGACTAAGTACCTTTTTGTCAACATATTTTAGAAATAGTTTTCAGCTGACGTGTAAGTTCGATATTCTATTTTTGTCTATGACAGATCATTTTGAATAGTTTTAGAAACTAAACTTTATTTATAGAACTTTATAACCTCTAAAATAATAAAAATGCATATTACAAATTTGAAACTGAGTGAATAGCTCATGGTAAAAGCAGTATATATGAGAAGTAAATGGAAAAGATGACAACTTTTCATGTCTTTCTTGATAGTGTTTTGACACCCTGTAACCATGGCAACAGACAAGTGAACACGAAACTGATGTCAGAAATAAATGCTAACCACCTCAAGTGTACAGTATACATCATATGAGGACATTTGGAGAGGGGGCACAAAATGGCCCTTATTCAATATAGTCCTTTTACAAAGCTTGTTGTCTTCACTCTTTTCTGTTACTTATTTTAAGAGCGAAGACTCGTAACAGGTTCCACTGTAATTTTCTGTACCCAAGGCCTTTGCAAGGAGTAGGTGATACTGGTGTCAACCCAGGGTGCCATTTCAGTGTTTGCAGTATCTTTTCTCAAGGGATGGGGGGCGGGGGGGTAGGCCAATTTCGTTCAAAACAAACTTGCAACGGTCTATCTGTATATTTGGGTAAATGATGTGAAAGGTAATGAAACAAGACATTTAAAAGTTTTGAGCAAAAAAAGATTTTTTTCCCCAAATTTGACAGGATTGCAATGATTCTCATAAGTAAGACAAAATGCTGAGAGGGAAAACAATCCAATCTGCCAACAGACTATTTCAGTAACACTCGCATATATTAAATCTTTTCAGAAAAGAAATTAATAACAATCATGAATTATCAGAGAGAATCCTAATGTTAAAAAAGTGTTTTTCTGTTCTTTCAACTTTAAATAGAAATTCATTTCTCCATAGAATAAATAATAAATAAAAATAAAGTCATTTTACTCACACTAGAAAAAAAACAAACAACAAAATAACCGCTGGTGATGAGAATGGCCAAAAACTTGTTTTCTTGCAGTCCAATCATAATGACTACGAGCGATGAGAATGGCCAAACAATGGTGATCTTGCAATCCAATTCAAATGGCTATTTTTGATGAGAATCACAAAAAAATTACAGATTAATGAAGCAACGATTCTAATCTTTGGAAATATTTAATATAATTTCAATGAAAATCTGATTTTCATCTACCTGTAATGTTGCATTGTGTCCTTGAATTCATCACAGAATCATCCCTATAACCAGGTTATGTTACAAAAACTGTAATTACCCAAACCAGTACATGGATGTCTGAAATGGTCTAGCACTGAGCTAAATAACTAGCTGGGTTATGATGCACTCAAATATTGAAATTAAAGATGCAAAATAATTTCACCAAAAAAAGCTAATATTTAAAATCAAATGCTTAGTTCTTTAACTTTTCAAACAATCATCGACTATTTTTATTAATCATCACACTACTTCTTTGAGGCAAACAACACAGTAACCAGAATAAACTTTCATTTTCATTCAAAATAAAAGTATGACATTTAAGCTGTGCTTCTATTAACATTATCTGAAACACAGTCTATTTCTGCTTTATAGCAAACAATGTATCTTACAAACAAATGACATTATCTCATGAAACTAATACTATATGAGATTTATCAACATCAAACAAATGCAAAGTCTTTTTTAACTAGATTCAATGCACATTATGTCTTGAGATATAAAAAAATAATGCTTTTTTTTCCCCCTCGATATCTTCATTTCACTGCCAATCAGATTTCATTGAGTATTTATGCATTTCACATAGCAAAGACAAACATTTTTGTTAATGTTACAGGTTTAGAAAAGAACATTTAGTAAACAATACAAGCAGAAATGTTCAGCATTATAGCCTTCTGGAGATTAAAACCATGAAAACGTAAGAAATATTCTTGTATGATTTTTATTAACAGTATAATCAATATTTTATTGATTTTTAATATTTAGTCAGATATATCAATTTTATTTTGATTTTTATGGAAGTAAATTTTGACAAAATTGTCCTCATCAGGCACTACTGAAAAATGAAGCTGTTTAGCAAATTCTTGCCCATAACTGGGTACATTTAAATACAGCTGTATTGTCAAACCTGGTATCTCGGAAAGTCATTAGGTCCCAGCTGTATATTGTTCAGTCTGGCCACGATGTCAAATCCTGACCAACACTTGTATGCCTGGTCGTAGTCCTTTTGCTCCAGGTGCGAAGAATTCTCATTCAGGAAGTGGTGAAGTCTCTGCACTGGAAATGTCAGATTTAATAAGTCAACTACAATGCTAGCAAATAGATGTACATGTTTTTAACAGAATGGATGACTAAACAAGTAGGTAGTGTCAATAACAAGGTCCATGTAAAATGTCTTAAATAATTAATAAAAAATGAATGCCAAATACATTATCATTTGCTAAAATATATGCACATACTTGTGATAAATGAATAGTGGCAATTTTTGAAGAGTTTGTAACATTTATCAATCACATGAGTTTTCACCCCAGTGGATTTTATACTGTCAGCATGTCAGATCAGATAGTTTCAAGTAAAACTGGACATGTTGGTAACACTGGTTACTTGTAGTATTTTTGGAAAAAATGAGACTAGAAATAGCATTGTAATACTCAGCCAAGTCAGCTACTAAGCTTTACTGTACAATTTTTTGTCTTTCATTGAAGTGGGAATCCAAAACTGTGTGCTTGTGTATATCACTGTTATGTTTCTTCTCAAACCTCTAAACATCATTTAAAGTTCATTGAAAAATAGGAGTCATAAGACACGCTCATTCACTTTCACAAAATCATTACCCAAAATATAAAGAATTAAACGAGCACTGCATAACATCATGAACGATTCCTCACAGTAAAATCCTAAGTTTAATTACCATTTATGTCCTACTATGTGATTCCCATTGCATTATATTATATTTCCAAACTAATATCTTTGACGAGACAAATATGTGAATTTCTTGTACTGTAAATTCAGCCCCTAATGTGCTTGTTTTAATAAGTACCATTACATGAAGCCATATCAACACATCATTTTCTATAACAGATGACCTGTGTGTATGATTCCATTAATGGGTGACCTGTGTGTATGATGGCATTAGCAGATGACCTGTGTGTATGATGCCATTAGTGGGTGACCTGTGTGTATGATGGCATTAGTGGATGACTGTGTGTATGATGGCATTAGTGGATGACCTGTGTTATGTCATTAGTGGATGACCTGTGTGTATGATGCCATTAGTGGGTGACCTGTGTGTAAGATGCCATTAGTGGATGACCTGTGTGTAGGATGCCATTAGTGGATGACCTGTGTGTAGGATGCCATTAGTGGGTGACCTGTGTGTATGATGGCATTAGTGGATGACCTGTGTGTATGTCATTAGTGGATGACCTGTGTGTATGATGCCATTAGTGGATGACCTGTGTGTAGGATGCCATTAGTGGATGACCTGTGTGTATGATGGCATTAGTGGGTGACCTGTGTGTAGGATGCCATTAGTGGATGACCTGCGTGTATGATGGCATTAGTAGATGACCTGTGTGTATGATGGCATTAGTGGGTGACCTGTGTGTATGATGGCATTAGTGGGTATAAAAAAAGCTTTCTAGATGGTTGATTAAATATTTACTCTCTGCACATAAGCACATGTGAAATAAGATACATGCCTATCAAGCTATTCAATAAATGTAGAGATAACATGGTGAATTGACCCCATGTTCGAAATCAGATTATGCGTAGATGAAATAAGTTAGTCAACACGCACAATATATAGCCTTTGCCTATCAACCACAATGTACACGTTTAGCTAGAAAGTGTCTTTCGTTAGCAATTTATAGATATCACAAGAGATACACATTGTTTTTAAATGAAGTGAATTCATAATTTTTTTCTCTTCAGTCTGGTATCCAGTCAAGTAGGTTTTGCAATCTAAGAGAGAGAAGCCACAATGGCTAACATTCCATTTTACTATACAGTGACTAGATGTCATGTTGACAAGAGCTGAACAACACAGTGCTTCTCGGCGGTTAGCTTTTATCATCTTGATAGTTATCATTAATATCAGCCAGTAATTATCAATGTGACAAAACCTAACATCTTAGGGACACGCAGCAGTAATGATAATTGGATTACTTTCCTTGTTGTATGGAGTAAAGTTACTTTATTGGCATATTAGGAAAAACGTCATTGTGTTGACAAATATTAATGAGATTTCTATCTGTAAACAATCATTATGTAGCTGTTCACAAGGGGTAAATTTGACAGTTTTGCACTAATATGCCAGCTGCTGGCCACATTAGAGGGTGGCTTTTCTGGAGGGGTACTTCTGAACACGAACTCATCGTTGCCATATGATTCTGGCTGTATAAAGCAGTGGCCTCTGGTCATGGGGGCCATTCAAGAGGGGGACCATTGTTAGCCCAATATCTCCTATGCTATGATGGCTGAAAGTGGCAGAAATCATGGAGTGGAAGCCTTTAATAGTAATCAGAAATAACTTTCTCCTAAAGCAAGAAAAAAAAAGCCATGAGAATGAGGCACTTAAAGGAACAATGCCACTGGCCTTGGACCAGTTCCTGAAATTGCCCCATTTTCCCTCATAATCCTTTGAATTGTTGGCCTTCTGGCTGGTGAGATTCTCTCCACAAATGCAAGCTGAAATTAATTTTTTTGCATAAGACATGTAAAAGAGAAGCTTCTCTGGACAGGGATGAAACACCTGAGACCAGTCAGACAGGGATGAAACACCTGAGACCAGACAGACAGGGATGAAACACCTGAGACCAAAGATGTTTGAGTAGGATCAGTCTCACCCCGATTTTCTTTGGAATATCTATATTAGCTAAATTGAGCAGATCATGTATCCATGATTTGTCCAAACAGATTCACTGTGCAGTTCTGATCCCCCGATATCTTTTATTATTTTCAGTAGCAAAATCAGGAAGGGAGGGTAGGCATAGGCCCATTACCCATACCAACCGACTCATAGTGTATCTGCAGCCCTGGCTTCTGGGACCAAAGAGACAAAGGTTTGTAATTTCACTTTGCTGCAAAAAGGTAGATCAGAAACACCACAAAGTGGACAAATCGAATGAAAGACCGACTGACGAATGGACCAGTTGGTATGGAGGATCTGACCCCTTCTTGACAGCAAGTTGGCCAAGGTACAGAGTCTGCCAGGAATGTGTCTGATCTGGATGGTTTCTTAAGCTGGGAGAAGCAGCACAGAAACTTCCAAAAATCAGAATATATAGGTCAGGTGATTTCTTTCCCATGAGTCTATGATGCAGGTATACTACTACTGTGATCATGATAATGACTCACTAATTGAGTTGACTCAAACAGGAGTGTCACCTGGCCAGCAAGGCTGTCTGCAAAGAGTGCATGGAAAGGTGAATCAATATGCTGCTACACTAAGCAAAACAAGAAGATGAAAAAACTCTCCTGCTGAAATCAACTTCCAACTGGAAATCAACTCCATGAATGAGACAGACAATACTGAGATTAGTCATTTGTCAGAAATTCCATGATGCCCTGAAGGACCAAATACTAAAATGGATCGAGATCTGACTTGTCCCAGTTTACTACAAAGTCTAGATGACCTAAAAGGAACACAAGATAGCTCCTGGTTACATTTTATACTCACTTGAACTTACCATGCATTTTCAGAAGAAGCTGTCTCCCTTTGCCACAGCAGCTGTTAATAAAGATGACCAGAATGGAATGATAACACTCAATTTTTGTAAATGTCCATGGACTAATGTTGGGACCAAATCAGAGTGCATGAAAATGGTGAAGTTTTCCTTGGTAGACAAACCAAAGAACTGTGGTAGATAACTGAAATCCAAAGCCCCTCCAAAATATTTTGGATCACCCATTTGTTTTATGAAAATAGTTTGATCCAATACTGGTGAATATGGAGGAGTCTTGCTCCAACCCATAACTATCTACTGGTCAACGATGGTTGTTGGAGTAAAAGAGAAACCTCATTGTTTATCACCTTTATTGAATTTATTACCACTGCAAGAAGAAAAGTCTGCAGTAAAACTCTGGAAAGTTTAGTTTGCATACTATCTCCACCACCCACTTGTTAAGTAATAACCAGATCTCCTGCAAACATTTCAAATCTGAGGACACATCAATCATGAAAGGGACGACAAGTGGGGAGAGGGCTGGATAAATGAAATCTGAAACAACTTGGATCACCTATTCATTTTGTGAAAATAGTTCAATCCATCACTGATGAAACTGAAGGAGTCTGGGTTGTCTGAGGTCAACAATGGTTGTTGGGAGGCATGGCCAAAAGAGAAACTTCATTTCTTGCCCCCTTTATTGAATTGCCTCCGAAACTGAGGACCCTGTTGCTGCCTCAAATTTGAATTAAGTCAAAACTATTGTTGTTGGACAGTATTTGATCTCTTATCTCCCTGCCAACTATAATATCTCCACTGCGGCTGAAACTGATTCATCCTAAACGTAAGTGCAGGAGGCAAGACAAGGCAGAAGCAGCTATTATACTTCCTGCCTTCTCTATATTATTGCCATATAGTAACAGTGACTCAAAAGGTGCAGCAGAGCCAAAGAATGAAGTTGTCTGAGTGATGCTGAGCAGAGTGAAGTTTCTCATTTCTCTAAGTTACCTGACACTGTCAGGGCATTAGCCATTGATTTGTGTGCTGTCTTGCTGATGACCTTGGCCACTGACTTCCATGCATGACTGGTGCTTGATTTTTCAGTCTGTCAAGAAATGGCCAGCCCAGTGATGTCGAGTCTATCATGGAAAATGTTGTCACATGGTTACACACAATCTGAGAGGTGGCAACAAAAAATATTATCCACCTTGTAAAACATGTTTACCGTCACAATGTTTTTACTAAATGTCAGAAGCTCACTGGTAAACATGTCTCAAAGTGTTCAATACCAGCATAACAAAAACGTTGCTGGTGGTTGGCTGTCAGAAAAGAATGCCTTTGAATTGCAAAGATCAAAGCTCCTACAACAGACAGTCTGATATTTCCCTTATCTGTGCCAACTGGAATGTGCAGAATTGAGACGATCAACAGAAAATCAAAATCCATCCATTCCAGACCAACTGGAAAAGTTTTTTCAATGCACATTCATTCAAAATATGACTCTAAATTTCAATTTTAAGTAGACCAATATGAGAATTTTTTACAACTAATGCTGAGAATGTTGAGCACACAATCAAGTTCAAGGGTCACAGGGCAGTGCTGTGTGCGCAGTAATATTGTTACTGTGCATTGATGAATCTATGGTTGTATATTTATTTTGAAAATACAGCATAAGTTCAATTACTTTGTTTCTTGAAGTGTTTTCCTTTATTATTAAGCCTTAGGAAGGAAAACCAAATGAGTATACAATAAAAAGGTTACTGCACTTGTATGAAAAAATATAAACTTGTTTTTTTTGACTAATAAGGTTGTGCAGTATCAGTCAGAGAAAGTCTGTTCATAGTTTCCCATACAAATGCAGTAACCTATAAATATTCATTCACAATTGCTCATATACTTATGGTGCACAATAATCTATTTTTCCCCTATACTGTTGACGTTTACTAGCCCAAAACAGAGTACATTGTGCAATGTGTACTCTGAACCTCAGTTTTATTCCTTACTTTACTTTTGCTTACCATGTTTTTCAACTCGAGATGCTCAGGAAAGCTAATATGGTTTTCAACTGAAAAGAAAACGACAAATATATATGATACAGGCAAAGAAGTTTCACTAGAATTTTGGAGTTCATGCATTAAAATGGAAATTGACAGTTCCACAACTGTTAAGTGATATATCTGAAAAAGTCTAAAACATCTGAAAAACATTCCAGTGGCTGTTTCCTTTAATCACCTACTGTATACAGCAGGTGTGTCCATCCCACAGCCCACATGCGGTTCAGTCCTTCACATTCTCCAGCTACGTACATGTAGGCAATCATTTTAAAAATATGTATACATATATGCAGTCATTTTAAAAATATGTATACATATATGCAGTCATTTTAAAAATATGTATACATATATGCAGTCATTTTAAAAATATGTATACATGTAGGCAGTCATTTTAAAAATATGTATACATGTAGGCAGTCATTTTAAAAATATGTATACATATATGCAGTCATTTTAAAAATATGTATACATATATGCAGTCATTTTAAAAATATGTATACATATATGCAGTCATTTTAAAAATATGTATACATGTAGGCAGTCATTTTAAAAATATGTATACATATATGCAGTCATTTTAAAAATATGTATACATATATGCAGTCATTTTAAAAATATGTATACATGTAGGCAGTCATTTTAAAAATATGTATACATATATGCAGTCATTTTAAAAATATGTATACATGTAGGCAGTCATTTTAAAAATATGTATACATATATGCAGTCATTTTAAAAATATGTATACATATATGCAGTCATTTTAAAAATATGTATACATGTAGGCAGTCATTTTAAAAATATGAATACATGTAGGCAGTCATTTTAAAAATATGCATTATAGTAAAAGTTATTACTCATGCAACCTGCATTTGATCTGTTTTGATCTCTTCACACTGCAACAACCAATATGATTTTTGTCAGCATGACAAGGCGATGCGTAAAACACATGGCATTCTCAAGTTCTCTGGGTTAGTTAAATATTTTAGATTTAAAAATATTAAATCTGATGTGTGAAAGTAATTACATCAGTATTGAAATCATCATCCTGTCTTTAAAATAAAGCACTACTTTAATAACATATCTCAAGTCAATATTAGTACATCTTAAAACCCTTACACAGTGGAACAATCATTATCTCTGTACAATCCCTGAAATAGTTTATTTTAAAACATATAATGATGCAAAATCTGAACCAAGATTTCAGTGATGTTTAATTTGGATGTTTAATTGTCTCTTTATGGAAGCATGACCTGGTACTCTGCTGAGATTTATCAATTATAGGGTTACATGATCATGGGTGAGTATTTACTTAAGTGTTAATTTTTACCAAATCACTCATAAAGTAAATGAAATCCAAATAATTCCCATTTTCCTCCTTTCTGTCATCAAATCAATGATTTCATCAACAAGCATTCAATTTTGGGCAGCTCATGGTTTTCTTTCATTAGCCTCTTCACAATGCACCAGAAAACCTAGCCACATCTTGGTCATAGTCCAAATAATTCCGACACTCCTCCTTTCTGTCATCAAAAATCAATGGATTTAATCAACAAAACATTTTTGGGCAGCTCATAGTATTCTTTCTTTTGTCTCTTTGCACTATGCCAGAATACCTAGCCACATCTTGGTCAAAGCAGTGACTGAAGAAACTTTTTCAAAGCGTATGATTTTTAAAAAAAAAATAGGCTCTTGCTTTTTGCATCATCATGTGTGCATCCAAGACTTGGTATTTTATATTTTATATTGGTTCCTGCTGTGAAACATCTTGTTAAAGTAAAAATGCAGTAATTCATGAATGTAGAGTAGTTCATAAAACCAGTCGTATGGCAGTGAGTGCTAGAGAGCAGGAAGGAATGTGTGATTACACTGCGTTACGAGTCTATGCTCACACTGTAGAAAACTTAATCTATTCATAACAAATCAAATTATTAAAAATGAATGAAATCACAAATCTTAATATGAAGCCAAAAATAGCTCACATAACTCACGTCTACAAAGTTTTTTGAATACATCAGTAGTCATACAAGCATTACCATAATGCTGATCCCTCTGACTGAACACAGAGATAAAACAATAAATATAAACTTTATTTTTTGATGATGTCCAAGAAGAGGTACTATAATGAGCCGATAACAAGCAGAGATTTTTAAATCATTGTTTTCAAAAACTGCTTCAGACTCATGTCATTGTCAATTACCTAAAGCCAGATTTACCTGGTGAAACATCTAACCTAAACCAGGAATGATTTTACAAATGTTACATTTATCTTTAATTTATATACCTTAAACAGAATTTTAACACTTCTAATGTTGTATTTGTCTTGTACTTTACGTATACATTGATTTTTTCTTTCTTTAAGTTTTTGTGCAATTCTTCCTTTTTTGAATTTTCAAACATACTTTAATTGGTACCATACAGTCACTATTGTGCTGTGGAACTGCTACATCCATACACACCAAGCATGTAAAATGTGACACGCAGATCAAAGTGACAACATTTTGTTCAACAATAAATAACAATTATTCATTCCAGGTATAACAGTACATATACAGAGTAAAAAAATTGGGAATACACATACATTTTTTACATCGACAATAACTATAAATAGAAACATATAACACAGAAGCTAAACAACACACATGCATTGAATATACATGAATCTTTTGATGCGATTTTTGGTCACTGTTGTCAGATATAAAACTGACACAAAGATGATTGATTCATGAAATGGCATCTATATAAATCACTCTGACAACCCAATAATTCCATGAGTGGTCTTCATTGCACTGGCTATTCGAATATCATCAGCAATATCGACCAGCGACCACTGTGGTCAAGAAGTACAAGATTTGCCTACATTGTCTTCATGGTGATTTCTGGGTATTTATCCATCCACTGCGGAGTTTCATCAAGGAGTAAGCATAAAGGGGGATTAACTACGCCAAGGAGAAACAAAATACTACATGAGCTAGTACCGTAAACAATCTGGCAAATAGGAAAGTAGGTAGCTACTGAGCTTAATGTAGAGTTATACCAAGTTCATTTAAATTCTGAATGGTCTGAGCCAGGTCCTCGGAGAAGATCGATTCACTGGCCGCATCCCGAGCTGCATCCTCAATGTTATGTGCTTCATCAAGGATCATGATGTTATCTTTTAAGTTTATCTCCATCTGAATAACAAACAGACAAAAACTTTACTTTAATGTTATCAATTTTGTGGGGTACCAGTTCCCATACAGTTCATGGTTGCTAGAAACTATACATTTCATGGTTGCTAGAAACTCACCAAAATTTAATTGCCCAGCAAATAATGATAACAATTTATACTCATTTATCAGTCAAGTCAAACTTCAAACAACAAAGATCCTGATCTGTTGTAGCATAATGTGCCTGAAGATCATGGTCTCTGTTATTTGTTCTACTGATAACTCCTAACAAACTGCACAGACCCAGATCTGCCAGCACATTATACTGTACAGCTGCACTCGTCTTATAAGTGAGTATATATGGTATAAACTCAATCCAATCTGCAAACTAAAATTTCTGCAGAACAACAATAATTTGTACCCACAAAATGAATTGTCGGCATACTGTATTATTTAATGTTAGGTCTTAAATAGTTTGCAATATTTCACCATCTTATAAATACATGTAAAGCCATGTGAAATACACTGATATTGCAATAATGAGATTTTCCTAAATTACAGGTGTCTTGTAGGCTCGTACAAAAGTAACAAAAGAAAAGAGTGAAGTCAACAAGCTTTGTAAATTTAACAAAATAATTTAATTCCCTAGAAAACAAGGTAAAAATATGAAATAGGACTTATGGTTTGTGAATATAATCCAAAAATTAATCCTAGAATTGAAAAATATAAGTCCTATCACTAAAAAGTTCTAATTGAATCCAAGTTCAAATCTCCATGAAGTTCCAATATGGAAGGCAATGACGTCCTCTATAACCAGTTTGTGTTGATGTGTCAACAGTTCCTTGTTGAGTCACCAAGAATATAATTCCGGCCTTTGAATTCCGAATAATTTAGTGAATGTCTTTGTCCAAGAATTTCATCGAAGAAGAGTATTTTCCAGGGTGAATAAATTATTTTAAATAAAAAACTCAATTCAAATAGCAACAACAGGAATACCTTTCTGCCTGAAGGTATATTTTACGACTGATCAAATCCACTAGAAAATGTCTGTTTTAACCCGTGATTTTAGATCACATGATGGCTCACGTGGTCACTTAACTTGAACAGCGCAGTAAAAAAAAATGCCAATTTGCACGTGGGCTAGAATAGCCCTATCTAAGAATCAGATTCCCACACTGGAAATAAATTTAAAAATAAAACTGTTTACAACAGACTAAGGCTGAATATGACCTTGGTAATGACCAATCATTTTCACTCAATGTTTACAAAATCAGAACCAAGGTCAAGAACTAGGTTAGCTAAAAAATATAACTAAGCAATAGACTGCGTGTTTATCAGGTCAAAACAGAAAACTGAATTTTGCAGAAAAAATATCAAATCCAGTGAATAAAGTTATTACAATAACATGTAATGAAAATAAAATAAAATAAAAGAGAATTTAAAACTAACATACAAGCAATTAAATTACGTATACGTAACACAGAAAAGTATTATAGTCATTTATCTAAGTGTTCAGCTGATTGTCACTTGGAAACATGACTGTGCTAGTATTTTGAGCTAAAAGTGACACCATCTGGAAGGTATTTTTTCAGAATTCTTTTTAATTGACTCATTATGTTAACATCATAAAAGCTTCGCTAAATAATCTTGATGTTTATTTCATTAATTAATTATTTAATTAACCTGGAGGCATTTTACAAAAAATTTAATTCTCCTGGTGATAATTTCTCCACTGAATAAAGTTGCCATGTACTATGATGAAGAACAGGGTTGGAATGTTATCCTAAACTATACAGTGGTATATATAGGCAATTTTTTTACTGCCCAAGCAAAACAGGTTTATCACATCCAATAATGATACTGTTCAAGACAAACAGGTGAACTGGAAAAAGAACCTGACATTTTCAAAACAAGAGGCCAAAGTGGACTTGATATCTCTGAGATGTGTAGTTGACATGTTTCAGCTATGTACTATTGACATGTCTCAGCTTGTGAATGCACATTCTCACACATATTAAAATGGTAAAGGAGAAAAAAAAAGCTTGGAACACATAATTACACCTGTCTAGTAATGTTGGCAGTGCTGTAATGAACATCAAATTTTTGTATTCAAATATTTATTGATTCGAACATTCATAAAGCTGTAAAACACATCCTCTGTATTTATTCACACACACACACACACACACACACACACAAAACACTGTGAACAGTCAGACGACTCTAATAAAATTATATTTTAGTGTCCTCAAGTAAATATTTCAAGGATTCAGACTAAAAATCAAATGAATGAAGGTGTTATTTTATCAGCTTATCTTCAAAAAGTCAGTACAACCATAAATATTCCTCAAGTGTTGAAGACTCACTATGGCAAGGAAGAAACTCAAAAATTTCTCTCGAAAAGTAATTTGTTCACAAACAAAATCACACATGTGGCCAATTTAGTTTTATTTAATTTGGACATATTGACTGCAGGCTTATGGAATTTGTCATACATTCCAGACATGTCTGACTGGACTGTCTTTTGACAGACACATGTGGCCAATTTAGTTTTATTTAATTTGGACATATTGACTGCAGGCTTATGGAATTTGTCATACACTCCAGACATGTCTGACTGGACTGTCTTTTGACAGACATTAAAATCCCTAAATTGGACATTAGGAGTTTCTATTAAGTATAAAACACTTCTATTCCAATATGATAATTGTTTTAATTGAAACCTGTCTTATACATAAAGTGTACAGTGATATTACCCTGGGACTTCTGTAAACAGTGTAAAGAAACCTCTACTAGTGAAAGATACCAGGAAACTAGTTCCCTGCCACACAAGTTTGGAAGTAACCCATTTGGCTTCATGGGGCAAGAGGGATTCCCAAAAGACAATTAAGTATTTTCTAAAAAAGCACTGGGAAAAATAAATGAAATAATCACTGAATTAATATATGTCAATAAGCATGGCCTTATCAACTAATGCACAGCTAAAACAGAGTAGAAAGCTTTGCTACAACAGCAAACACCTCAACCCCTACAACTTAAATGGTTCTCTCCCAAAGTCATATGATATGAAACTTAAAGACCAAATGTATAAATATATTCCAGTTTAGTTAGGTAAGAGGTAAAACGACTGAAGGGTAGAATGGGGTGGTTTTATTATGTGGGATTGATTCAAATGCTTCTGAAGGAATGAATGTCCAATAACAGTTCACAATTTTTGAGCTCAGAAACTTGATTGTTGACCCATATAGTGTACCACGTTCTTCATCAACTTGCTTCAATACACATAATTTTACGTGAATACCTGAATAACAATGAAAATAACTAAGTTTTGAGCAATGTGACTATTCAGAAATTCTGACTACCTTGGAGTTGGAGTTTGAATTTTGGGTAATTTAGCAGGTCTGACATTGTCTGGGCTGTTCCAGTAAAACATATATCCCCTTGGGGACGGCACTTCAAAAAAACTTCTGTAGGAGGTTGTGTTTCAAATTATTTTGATTCTGACAGTGGAAGCCGATTCGGAAAATCACTTCTGTTGTGGGTTGTGTTAACAAAATGAGAAATCACTGGTGCAGTTGTCAGAAAAAAACAATGAATATATATATTTAAAATCGCATCTAACCCCCTCCTAGCGGTCTCTAACGTGAATAAAACATTGGGTCAGAAAATGATGCCAGTACATGCGAGTGCACCTAATTTGTAAGAATACGCATACTTTTAAAACAGTGATGCGCGTTCCGCAAATTACGTCAGCATCGCGGATATAAAACATGTTTTGCGCAGTATGCAATTTTTATTCAACTTTCAACTTTAAAAGTGCATTTCGCAATGTAATTCACGCTGCCAGTAGCATTATCGCAGCGTTTGATGCAACATCCTGATTCAGGAAGGCAAACGTTAAAATAGCTGGATACTTCAGTTCGACATGAATGGCTGTTGAACTAAATTTGATTGGTTCATTGGGCCCTGGAACAAGCATTTTATGGTAGTTTTAACCTTACTTTCATCATGAAAGTTTTACAAATGCATGTTTCAAATAAGGGCCACATTGGAAACCAAAGTGGCTGAATCACAACTGGATTTGTCATCAGATGACGTTTCAGTCAGCAAATACTAGCTGGTGATAGCTATGATGACAATGAATTTCATGTATATCAGTCTGTTGGACATTGGGAAAACGTCACTGGAAATACCAGTGTGTGATTTTGAGCCCATAATTATGCTGAGTGCGAGTCCGATGTATGTGTTGGATGGACAGAATGCCAGTTATATTTATTCAAGATAACGATGTCTGAACAAGCAAACTATGGGAATGTTGGACTTAAAACCCTAAGACAGCATTATGGAAGAGAAAAAAAATCTGGCATAGGAGGCAGCAAAGCACTGATTCAAGGAATTGAATCTTTGGCAGAGATCATGTTAGTGAAAACTTTTCTTTTTGGAACAGAGATATCAAAGAGAGTATACCCATGGGACCATACCTGTGAGATGTTGAAAATTGCACAACCGTAAAGAACAGTAACTTGTTCAACCTAGTTATGCATATGCGTTTCAGACAGCAGACAATGGAAGGGAGTTCTCATCACAGAATAATATTCGTACACAAAGGAGGAGGATCATATTAAATTCAGAAACAATCAACAGATTAATGCTCATAGGGAACATCAGAGAATCCCCATACAACATAATTAAGTGTGTGTAGATCTCTAGTTGGCAGAACCACTATGGCAACAAAAGAATAACGAGACAAACTTTCATATCATGCAGATGTATTACCAAATGAAGTACATGCTCTCTATGTGCAAAAATTGAATGACATTAAACGTAAGAAACTGACTGAAATGTGTAAACTCAAAGCAAGATGGATAAAATTTGTCCTGTTTGTGTTTGGTTATTCCTATGTATATTTTGAGGATGTTGATATTTTCTGCAGACCTTCTGGCACTTAGTTCCAAGCCATTATTTGGTATTTGTATTACAAATTGGATTACTATTATCTAGTACACAACATTTTGAAGCAGTGTCATTAACTAATGATGAAATTGATGAAAAAGTACTTGATGTCATTCTGATATATGGATTCTTTACTACACTACTAATCTGTTCATCCTGATTCTTTCTTACCATCTCCTTTAGTTTTACCGGTACCAATATTTTTAATAAAATTGTAACTTCTGTTTTCTTACGATCTAAATATCTGTGATCATGTATTATTGTCAAACGGTAAAATGTGCTTAGTTTTGTTGTAAAATCTAAAACTATTAATTAGCATGGGACTAAAGTAAAAAAGTGGGTCAACTTCATGTGTGCAAAAATTATTACCATATTACAGAGTGTTGTTGGAAACAACAGAATAGTTGTACGAGATGTATTTTGCAAAGTTATAGAACCAGCACTCGTATTGTAACCACATATTCCATTTAAATAATACTATCATTATTTCTGCATATTCCTATCAGTTTTTCTCAAGTGGTATTAATTTCCTGATCTGATGTTGTTCATCTCTTGTGCAGTTTTTACACATCAAGAATTCTCAGTATCATTAAAAAACAATGTAATCTGCACCAAACTGAGTTGTTTGAGAAGAAATTCATTTTTTAACCCAAAAATCACTGAAGCTATTAGTTCTGGCATTAAAGTCTCACATTAAATAACATTTAAAGTTGCCATGATAGTAATTAAAGATGCAACTGTTCTAATTTCACCTTTGGTATATTCAGATCTTGAATGTGATGGAGGAACATGGCTCCAAAATAAACACATCAATATTAGAACCTGTTCATTGACTATGAATCAAGTATATAATCCAAGTTCAACAGAATTGTTAGAAAAAGTTTAATTCTTTTGACAACATTGTAATCAGCTGTCAAATATGGAGTAAGCCTATGGTCTTTCTGCCATCCCAACCAAGACCCCACCACAACCACGTGACCATGCCCAATGAGATCACAGTAATAATCACTATACAACTAGAGATGATATCTCTTTGAGTATTTTGATTTCAGTAGAGCCTTAACAGAGTGGAACAGGAAGGAAGAGTGACAGATATTTAAGTGTCAGAGAGATATTTAACAATGGCTATTCCTCCTGCCACTGCTTCCTCATTGGAGATCACACACACACAAAACTTAGATTAAATCCTGAAATCCTGGCAGCATCCCTGCAGGGTAGATAACTTGACCATTTTATTTGATTTTATTGGTCTTTGGTTATCCCATGGTATTTCTGTTACTTGAACATTATCTTACAGTGTGTCCACTCAGCATGGTTGGAAAAGGCATACAACCATTGAGAGTTGTTGAAAGACTCACATTACTACAGACATGAAAGAACGAGTACCATACTATAAATCAGTGAAGATAAAATAGAGTTGACTGTCCCTGATTGGTGAATAATGAAAGTAAGATTTTAGTAAAAAGAATCTTTTGAGAGCTTGTCCTACTTGTAACTGAAAAAAGTCAGGGACATTGTTTTATTAACATAATTTCCATCCCGTTACAGCCCTGAGTTTGGAAGACTGATTACTGAAATCAGCACCTGACTCTTTGGTGTTGTATTGAATGCACACATTTAAAATTTGTGTAGATCCAGAAAATGGTGCAGCTGTTATGGTTTTCTTTTCACAAAAATTGTCGTCATAGATGTATCTATACTGATAAAAATTTAATCATGAGCACTTGAAATTTTAAGTTATTGAATTTTAATATCATGATGTTTGCACAGGTTTACAATGGGAACTGAATTAGTACAGCGAGTCTTGAACTCTCGAGTTTTGTGCAGAAACATGGAATCCAAGCAAAATACATCCAGAAATGTAGAGGTTTTCTATCTTGGATTCAGTCTCCCCGTTGCATTTCACACTGATATGCATATTCACAAACATTAGTATAGTAGTAGGAAAAGTAAGTGACAAATTTAGATACATATCATAAACATGACAAACAGTATGTGGGGAGACAAGATCATAAGAACAGGCTGGAATGGAGACGTATAATAACAACAATAATGAGTAGAAGTGTGTCTCTTTTATGTGTGCAACATTATTTTCTCAGCTTCAGTAAGAAATTACATTAAAGGGAAGACAATAAAGGATGTACAGTTAACTAAACCATGTGAATTTAGCTACTCAAATCGACTTTAACCCTCTGTTATATCTGTTCTGGTCTGTTTCTGTTCATTCTGGTAATTATGTCCACTGAATCAGTATGGTTGGAAAAAAATTTGGCAAATTTAAAGATTGAAAAATCTTTTGGCAGATTATGATTATACACTGTACTTCTGCCTGAGAGATGTGAATAATTTCATTTCTTGGTTTGTTGATTCTCGTTGTTACTCAGTTCATATGCATCAATGAAAAACACTGATGTGTTCTCATACTTTGTTACAAATATTTATTACAGATGCACATCTCCAGATATCGGTGAATATAGTCTGAATAAGTTATAACAGTTCAGGTTGGAACAATGGACACTGTTAGAGAAACTTTAAGTGAGCTAAAATGTAAACTTTTCAGCAGCATGTGATGAAGGATTGCTCATGACTTCTCCATCTCGTATGCTCACCACGAAAAAATCCATTTGTACCAACTGATGATGACTTTTAGGTAACTGTCAGAAAGGCATAATTGATGATATTCAAAGGTCTACAAAAATTACTGGAGTCTAAATTTATAAACTCAAACAGCTGTGGCAAAAATGATGGACTAGTACCTTTGCTGTTGTTGCCACAGTTGATTAGTTGGTTGATTTAGTTTTCTTTGGTTTGTTTTTTTTGGGGGGGGAGGCGGGTTGGGTTAGCAGTATATAAGGTGGAGGAAGAACCCCAAAAAACCACCAACCCAAACTGGTTGATCTGGGAAAAAATGATTCCTTGACTTTCATCCATTTTTAAAAAATCTAATTTATGATATAAAATTGTTTCACTTGCTATATTTCTTTTTTATTAAACTTTAAATTAGTCTTGCAACAAGGCATAAAAATAAGACGTCGGTAACTGAAATATGTGTTCTTACAAGAAATGATATAGTGTGTAAAAGTAGGAAGAAATAATGTGACCTTGCTTTCACAGGCATTAATGATTTTTATGGCAAATCATGTATTATAAGTTTACCAATACATTTATTGAAATAAATAATAACAAGGGAATCATAGCATCTGACCATACATTTAAAGCAATACAAAATTTAACTATTATTCTAATCAAAACCAGCATGCCTGAGAAAAAAGAAAAATAGCAAAACATAGTGATCACTTTAGTAAACACACAGTTTAGTAAGGATACAAATTCATGATTTCTGTATTAGAATAGAAATCCCTACTATAAAACCTATATTCATGGACATTAAATTAGTAGGTATTAAGGGACTGATCAATGACATTTACAAATAATAAGCCACCAAGAAAATTTATGATTTCACAGTATCAGAGACATACATGGCTGACAGACAAACAAAACGACAAAAGATTGATTATAATTGTTACGACCCTGTAGTTAAATTACATGTGTGTTAAAATTTAAATTCTTCTAATTCTTTGTTTCATTTTTATTTCATTTTTACATCATTAAATGTAGTTATTATTATTATGATGATTATGTTTGCATGGGTCTAATAGTATGTTAGAAACATCGTATTTATTTAAAACGTAAATGTGACTCATGTAAGCACAAGCTTTGTATGATAGTAAATTCATCGCAAGTAAACATTCAGCAGTAGCTATGTAAATGATTGGCTGATACTTGTTCAGGCTTTCGTAATGTCCAGGTGGATTGCGAAATCACACGTGTCCTTCGTGCGTGTGTACATGAAACGACGTATTAGTTCCTTTTATATGCTTAGTTATCTGTAAGAAAGTTCAGTTATAGTCGTAGTCATAGTCGTAGTCAGTCATACTTTAGAGTCACATCATAACATCTTACAGAGTTTCTAATACCTTAAGGAAAAGGTATTTCTGTGCTGGAAAGCGTTGTGCATTCGTACGAGGAACAACATGTGTGTTGTTAGTGGTGGTAGCTGTATTTCATCTACTTTCTAAATAATTATTTTCCCTGGAGAACAACACTACTGGCTTTAGACAAAGACATTTGTTGAAATTATTTCTAAATTGGAGCAGAACAATACAATTTGTGATTCACAGTGAAAATTCTGGACATTTTGTGTTAGCCTTCGTCTGACGTCATCATCCGCCATCTTGGAACGGAACTGAGATTCAGACTATATCAAATTAGAACTGTTTATTTCACAGGACTTATGTGTTTTCACAATTTTAGGACAATTTTTGGATCTTCTTCGTAAATCGTAAGTCTTGTTTCATCTATTTACCTTTTCACCATGTTTTCTAGGGAAATAAATTGTTTTTGTTAAAATTTACAAAGCTTGTTGTAGTCACTCTTTCTTTGTGTTACTTTGAACGAGCCGATACGTAACATAATGAATGAATACAAATAAAATTATGCAGCAGATTATGTGATCTATAAGAATTCAGTAGATTACCTCCAGCCAGCTGTCATTTAAATCGCTTCTGTCCCCAACCCAATATTAAAATAGCCTCTATCACCCACTAACCCAATGCCAGAAATTATGTAAAAAAATATGCTTCTCTAGGGGGCAGTGTTTTTCGATTAAAATGTATCTGACGGTGGATCTCAATTTTTTAAAATTGCTTCTGTTGTGGGTTGGTTGAATTTTAAAGTGCCCTCCCCCTGGGGGGTATTGTTTTACTGGAACAGCCCTCAACAATAAATTAATTCAATGATACATAATTAACAATTCACTTTGGTTCTTTTACAACATGCCGCAAACTCACATTCAAATATAAATTTTCCTTGTGAATATATGCAAGAAAGTATTCTGATCCAAATATTCAGCTATTCATTTCAGCTCTAAATGTCTCATTTCCTTGACCTTGTGTATAGGACAGCTTTCTCTGCATTAAAAGGGCAAAGTCATCCATATGGCCCAGTGCTCCAAATATCTGATAGCCCAATGCCTTTGGCCAATCTAATTTCAGATCGGGCCCCTCCTGTATTCTTAGTGAGATGCGCATTGGGTTTGTTGAAAAAAATCTCATTTGCCTGAGAAAACTGTGATTGGACTGATGAAAGGTGGAAATTTATTTTCAAGATGTTGATCTGCTTTAACACATTGTGTCATCATGCTAAAATAACTTTTTTTACTCCCAAAAACCCTGACATGGTCATGTTTTCAAAAACATGATTTTCAGCAATCTTTGAAAATAAAAAATAAAAAACTTCTGCACATGATCATTGTAAGTAGTATGTCTAAAAAGTAAACAACCCTGACTGGGGCTAATGTAAAACTATAATTTGGGCAGTTTAAATAGTGGCAATTAAAAGGAAAAGAGTTCACGTATAACCCACCATTTCAAATATTACCAATTGGCTGACAATAGCTAGTGTGCTAATTTGCACCTTTAAAGGTCACAAAGTGGAACAACCAATATAGGTCAATCAAAGAAATGCCAGATGCATGTATGACTACAAATGTTATTACAAAATAATGCCTTGAATGAGAATATTTAAGCCATCTTTATATGAATTATTGACCAGTGTGTGAACAGCTGAAATTGCTCCTTTCAAGTTTTTACTCCATATATAAAATGCAGAGCATGATTATTTCAGTTGTCAGAATTGTGTTCAAGGGATTCATTTTTTAAGGTGACTTAGGAAGCAATTAGCTATTAGCCACACCCAGCGAAAATAAATTTCAGAACTCATGGTTGGTGAAGTTTTACTTTGAGAAGCACGGCAGCAAAATAATAATGGAGAGTGTGAGGGGCATTTAATTCTTTGCACATACAGCAAACAACATATCAACATAAGTCATTCCTGTGTGTAACATGTCTGTCAAAACAGGAGCATCACCTTAACATATCTGACATGCTGAATTGAACGGGCAAATTAGTTCTCTTTATTATTATTCGTTATTTTAATCTTGTTCCTGTTAAATCTCTATGTTTTTCAGCATGATTTTTGCCAGGAAATGGATTGATAGAAAGACAGTAATAAGTACATGTTGGTGGTTGCACAGTTGATTAATTGGTATTAATTAGCAACATGATTTTTGCCAGGAAATGGATTGATAGAAAGACAGTAATAAGTACATGTTGGTGGTTGCACAGTTGATTAATTGGTATTAATTAGCAACATATTGGACAGAGGCTGTATTACATGTAAAACCCATTAAACTTAACATATTATGCCCCCCAATGAAATAGCCAGTCCCAAATGTGATGTATATTCATTTTTCTATAAAGACAAGCAAATTAGGTGATCTGACAGCATCAGATACAGTTTTAACAATACTAATGTGTTATGGTCATCCAGAGCAAGTCAGTTCTGACCAGGATTTGCTCAGAATCCAGGAGAAGCTTTAAGACCAGTACCATCCAGTGAGTGCGGTGATAAACACTAATGACACCTGAATTACCTTCAAACCCTCTACTGAACCCTACTGAACTCATTTGAAGTGTAGCAATTGCAACGTTGTGTGACAAATATTAAAAGGGGGAAATTTTGGGCATATGGAACTTGGACTTTGAGTCAAGGCTTGTGATCGTCTTTTTAGTCACCAGCCCTGGGCCTGTGTCTAAAAAAATTTTCTTTGAGCACTGCAGCCAGCATTGTCCCCAAGATCTCTCCCTGCTCCTGTCTGCTTGGCCCCCGATTCATAACATCAAACAATTCAGTCTCACCCTGCTCCTGTTCACTAGTCCCTCATTCATAACATCAAACCATTCACAATCCCACCCTGCTCCTGTGTATTTGGCCCGCCAATTCATAACATCAAACCATTCACAGTTCCACCGATAAAGTATATACACTTGCATGGCTTTACAAGGGAAGTTAATCCGTGCAGTCATTAAGGATTCCTGAGTCAGCAGGGGTCAAGCTAAACTTGAATTTTAGGGAGAAGTGGAAGTTAAAGAGGGAGAAGTGGGACCAAAGCAAGAAACGCGATATATATATATATATATATATATATATATATATATATATATATATATATATATATATATATATATATATATATACACGTTTTCTTATTTTAATTATGTCCTCTTCTTTTTCTCAGTATGCATTTAAGTTTTAAGCAATATCTTATTTTCAAGTTGAAAAATCTGTGTTTAATGTTTATTATCAACCCATTTTCTACGTGTATAAAAACTATTATATTCATACCCACTGTATTCATACTTGTAGTCTTATATGTGTGTTTGGATTGAGGTAAATGCAGTGTATTTTGGCCATATCACTTAAAAAAGCACAGCAGAAACTATACATTGTAATTAATTTTAACTGATACAGATACAAGATTAGAGTCTTGTAATTGCAAGTTGGTAAAAATGCTTAATAAACTACCACTTAATTATTTGATTTTATTTTCTAAACATTTTATATAAAATTACAGTCAAAAATATTTCTAGCATACTTTGAAACAACCCCTATAACATGTACATATGAGTAAATGCACATGTGACTTCAAACCATACTCTTCGTCCTGATTTCATTGTTCTCGATAAAACATTACTGTAACTATTCATAGACAACACATTGAAGATCATAGTCGATATATAACTGAACGGGACCCTTTTTTCCCAACTGAACACTTCCAAGAACACGTATTGCGCCATATGAGTGCATCTATTTTTAGAAAGAAGGATTTTTTTAATATAACTACTCACTTTCTAGCTTTGTTACAAAAACCCATTAATAGGACTGCATATTTATGGTTTTATTATTTGTCTACCTACTGGTAGTAACAACATGCATTGGTTAAATAGTATTTGCTTCACTACTATATATATTTTTCATATTTTCATGAAAATGAATTACAGTATGTCAGAAAACAACTTTGACCTTACAGCATTTTTTCCAAATTCCTTAACATAGTATTGTCCTATGTTTCTGACCCAAATTATTAAATATTTATGTAAAAAATCTTCTACCACATAATATTTGTTTTCATTAAATTATATATTTTCCCGAATCTATTTGACCAATTATTTAAAAATACAGCCAATCTAATAAAGTGGTATATCACAGACGCAGTGATGTCTGCCATTACAGGTTCACTTATGGTTTCAAACTGAGTTTATAAAGAAAACAAGCAAATACGGCCGTTAACATCTCCATTTTTAAAAAGAAATAAATCAGAAAATGCTCTTCACCAATTATATGTTTTTAAAAACAAATTACTATTTACATATTGATGTTTAAATTTCGAACAGAATTTGGTATACTTTCATCATAGTACAGTAGGCCCAACTTCATGAAACAGAGTAGTGATATCTTGCTCCGGAAACGGTTAATGGTCAGTTAGCTATTAAAACACGCATGTGAATGTGCAAGAGCTGGTAGGCATAGGCTAATTGGTATCAAAACCGCATAAATACATTTCACCTTGGGTTACAACACTGCCAGATCTTCCTGGCTACAGCGAGGGGGCATCTCAAAAGTCATAAGCTGCAGCCAGTCATTTTATGTCTGATAAAACACAGGGCAAGGTCATTTTCGCTTTCCTAACAGAAGAAGGCGAAGTTTACATTTTTCTGGTGACTTGGTCGCCTACTTCGCCTGGTAGTGTGACCCTTGAGTCAGTCCTTACCACCACCCCCTCCGCCACTGGAGTCACAACCTGGAAACCAGTAGGATCTCCCCACAAGTGATCTGTGATAAGTCAGAAGTTAAGGTGTTGGAGTCACCACCAGAGGGTTGCAGGTTTGATTCTCTGATAAGCCTGGATCCTCAATATTAAGCCCACCCAAAATCAAACTCATCTGAGGTCTTGATGATACAAGCTTCCAAGCAAGCCTGATCAAAATCAAATTCATCTGAGATCTTGATGATACAAGCTTCCAAGCAAGCCTGATCAAAATCAGTTCAGAGTCTCTAAGGTGTTTACAACCTCAGACAATCAGATGCAAGATCACATCGTTAATATGCATGGTTGTTGCTCATAAATGAACTCTTCTGAGACCTCACTCATACAAGCTTACATACCAGTCCTGATCAAAATCTTATCAGAAATATGATAACTTGAGTGTATACAAGCTCAGCCAACCAGCTGCAAGATCACCTCATCAATATACATGAGTGTTGCTCATAATCCGATTCATCCAAGGTCTTGACGATATAAGCTTACATACCAATCTAATCAGATGCAAAATTAACTTATTAATATAATCAATGTCTCTCTTAATCAAACTCATACATGATCTTGATGCCACACGCAAACTTAATCAAAAGCCGATAATTACAACCTCTAGTGTTTTCATAAGCTCAATTAATCAAATACAAGATCAGTTCATTAATATGTGCGGATGTCATAATCAAAATTAAAAACTAAAACAAAATCTTCATGTTACAAGCTTACATACCAGATCTGTAAAATATTTGACAGAAATATGGTCTCTAGTGTGTTCACAAACAAAGCCAATCAAAGGTAAGATCACGTTGTAAGTAAGTATATATGTTACTTCTGACTCCAAAATCAGTTGGTTTCTTCCTTTCCCCAAATACAAGCTATCCACAAAGTCTGGCCAGGTCCTGCTCATTCACCCAGATAGTTTTATCTGTATGTCTGTATGCATTTGGGTTTTTACAGCACATCAGCACAATACTGCCTACATGGTGCCAAGTAAAAGTAAAGATATGACAATGTAAATTTAAAGAATTACAATAAACTATAATCAGTACACAACTCTACAAAAGATTCACAGATATATCATCAGAACAAGTTTCTTATTTCCAATTAAACTTTGCTCATGTAACTAAGGGCTGTTCCAGTAAAACATATACCCCCCCCGGGGGGAAGGCACTTTCAAATTCAACCAACCCACAACAGAAGCAATTAAAAAAAATTATGATCCACCATCAGATATGTTTTAGTCGAAAAACACTGCCCCCTACAGAAGCATATTTTTTTTAACATAATTTCTGGCTATTGGTTAGTGGGCGGCAGAAGAGATTTTAATGTTGGGTTGCGGACAGAAGCAATTTAAAGGACAGCTGACTGGAGGTGATCTACTGAATTCTTATAGATCATATAATCTACTGCATATTTTATTTGCATTCATTTATTTTAATCAATCTTTTGTCCCTTTGTTTGTTTGTCTGTCAGCAATGCATGTTTCTGATACTGTGAAATCACAAATTTTCTTGGTGGTTTATTATTTGTAGGGGTCTTTGATCAGACCCTTAATACCTACTAATTTAATGTCCATGAATATAGATTTTATGATAGGGATTTCTATTCTAATACAGGTATCATGGATTTGTATCCTTACTAAACTGTGTATTTACTAAAGTGATCACTATGTTTTGCTATTTTGTTCTCAGACATGCTGCTTTTGATTTGAATAATAGTTAAATTTTGTACTGCTTTAAATGTATGGTCAGATGCTATGATTCCTTGTTATTATTTGTTTTTAATAAACGTTTTGATACACTTATAATACATGATTTGTCTGAAAAATATATTAATGCTTGTGGAAGTGATGTTGCATATCTTCTGCATACTTTTACATTATTTCATTTAAGAACATTTATTTCAGTTACCAACATCTTTATTTTTATGCCTTGTTGCACAACTAATATAAGATTTAAAAAAAAGATATATAGCAAGTTAAACATTTTTATATCATAAATTTGATTTTTAAAATTGGATGGGTCAAGGAATCATTTTTTCCAGAGTACTCATAAAATCAATGTCATTGCAGTTAACTGTATTGTCAACAGCATCATCATCATCATCATCATCACTGATGGGTTAGCAGTAACATTCTGGACTTTCAATCCAGTTGTCACAGGTTCTATCTCCCACTTCTAGTCTTTCATATGAGACTTACACCTATCGTCTGAGGGGCCTTCATGGCAGAGTGGTACAAGATGCTTGTCTTGTGATACAGATCTTAGGGGTTTCCATGGCAGAGTGGTACAAGATGCTTGTTATGTGATTACTTGCCTCCAATGTGTACGTGACAATGTTGCCAGTTACTTGTGGAATGTCAGTGGTTCTACATTAGTGGTGTTTGGTGTCTCAAAAGTACTTGGATTTTCTTCATCAGTAAAACTGGCTGCCATATATAGATTCTCTTGATCTGAAAATGGTGCAAAGGCCATAATGATCTAACGAAACCTGAGGTCTTGTATCTAAATGACTTCAGCTGTTAGAGATAAACATCAAAACAACAGAGGCTCCATGTGCCCAAGGTGCTTGCTTTTTAAGATCACTTTGCACATCTCACAGAATGACTTTTTGTCACAGATCAACCAATTTGGGTTGGTGTTCTTTCAGGTTCTTCCTCCACCTAATATATTGGCTGCCGTGTTGAAACATGGCATTAAACCCCACCAATAAACCAATCAAATCAGCCAACTAATCAACAGCAGCAAAGGTACCAGTCCATCATTTTTGCCACAGCTGTATGAGTTTATAAATTTTGACTCTAGTAATTTTTATAGACCTTTGAATATCGTCAATTATGCATTTCTGACAGTTACCTAAAAAAATGATCATCAGTTGGTACAAATGGATTTTTCATGGTGAGCATACGAGATGGAGAAGTCTTGAGCAATCCTGCATCACATGCTGTTAAAAAGTTTACATTTTAGGTCACTTCAAGTTTCTCTAACAATGTCCATTGTTCCAACCAGAACTGTTATTATGTACTCAAGTTATATTCACCAATATCTGGAGATGTGCATGTGTAGTAAATATTTTTAGCAAAGTATGAGAATGCATCAATGTTTTTTAATGATGCATATGAACTCAGCAACAACCAGAATCAACAAACCAAGAAATGAAATTATTCATATCTCTCAGGCAGAAGTAGTGTATAATCATAATCTGCCAAAAGATTTTTCAATCTTTAAATTTGCCAAATTTTTTTCCAACCTTACTGATTCAGTGGGCATGATCACCAGAATGGACAAAACAGACCAGAACAGATATAACCAGAAGGTTAAAATCAATTTATACATCTTTTAAGTAGCTAAAATCACGTTGGTTTAGTTAACTCTACACCCATTATTGTCTTCCCTTTGATGCCATTTCTTCCTGAACCAGAGAAAATAATGTTACACACATCAAAAAGAGGCACACTTCTACTCATTATTGTTGTTATTAAACTTCTCCATTCCACCCTGTTCTTATGATCTTGTCCCCCCCACCCAACATACTATTTGTTTGTTTATGATATGTATCTAAATTTGTCACTTACTTTTCCAGCTACCAAGCTAATTGTTTGCGAATATGTATATCAGTGTGAAATGCAATGGGGAGACCAAATCCAAGATATAAAACCTCTACAATTTTTGGATGTATTCTGCTTGGATTCCATATTTCTGCACAAAACTCAAGAGTTCAGGACTCACTGTACTAATTCAGTTCCCACTGTAAACCTGTGGAAACACCATGATATTAAAATTCAATAACTTATAAATTCCGAGTGCTCATGATCAAATTTTTATCAGTATAGACACATCTATGACGACAACTTTTAGAAAACCATAACAGTCGCACCATTTTCTGGATCTAAACAAGTCTGAAATGCGTGCTTTCAATACTACACCAAAGAGTCAGGTCAAGTTATTTCCCCTGCAGTGATGCTGCCAGGATTTCAGAATTTAATCTAAGTTTTGTGTGTGTGTGATGATCTCTGATGAGGAGGTGGTGGTGGGAGGAAAAGCCATTGTTCCATATTTCCATAACACTTAAATATCTGTCACTCTTTCTTACTGTTCGACTCTGTTAAGGCTCTATTGATATCAAAATACTCAAAAAGATGTCATCTCTAGTTGTGTATCGATTATTACTGTGATGTCATTGGGCATGGCCACATGGTTTGTGGTGGGGTCTTGGTTGGGATGGCAGAAAGACCATAGGCTTAATCCATATTTGACAGCTAATTATGATGTTGTCAAAAAATTAAAACTTTTCTAACAATTCAGTTGGACTCGGATTATATACTTGATTTATAGTCAAGGAACAGGTTCTAAAACTGATGCGTTTATTTTGGAGCCATGTTTCTCCGTCACATTCAAGATTTTAATATACCAAAGGTGAAGATAGTCCATGGTTGGGATGGCAGAAAGACCATAGGCTTACTCCATATTTGACAGCTAATTACAATGTTGTCAAAAGAATTAAACTTTTTCTAACTCTGTCTGCGTGGGTTCGAGTCTAGGATTCGGCTAATGTGGATATGTGAGAAAGCTTGCCAGTAGCTTCTCGTGGGTCGGTGGTTCTTCCCGGGGATTTCCTGGTTTCTTCCTCCACCATTAATACTGGCCGCCATGTATAGCTTATCGTGTGCTGAAAAATGGCGTTAAGCCCCACAACAACAACAACAACAACAACAACTTTTTTAACAGTTCAGTTAGACTCAGATTATATACTTGATTCATAGTCAATGAACAGGTTCTAATATTGATGTGTTTATTTTGGAGCCATGTTCCTCCATCACATTCAAGATCTGAATATACCAAAGGTGAAATTAGAACAGTTGCATCCTAAATGACTATCATGTTGACTTCAAATGTTATTGAATGTGAGACTTGAATGCCGGAACTTGTAGCTTCAGGGATTTATGGGTTAAAAAATGAATTTCTTCTCAAACAACTCAATTTGGTGCAGATTACATTGTATTTTAATGATACTGTGAGAATTCTTGATATGTAAAAACTGCACAAGAAACGAACAACATCAGATCAGGAAATTAATATCACTGGGAAAATACTGACAGGAATATGCAGAAATATTGATATTATTTAAATGGAATATGTGGTGACAATACAAGCGCTGGTTCTACAACTTTGCAAAATACATTTTTTACAACTAATCTGTTGTTCCTAACAACACTCTGAAATATGGCAATAATTTCTGCACACATGAAGTTGACCCACTTAGTCCCTTGTTAATTAATAGTGTTAGATTTTACAAGACAACTAAGCACACTTTTTTATCTGTTGGCAATAATACATGATCACAAATATTGAGATTGCAAGAAAAACAAGTTACAATTTTATTAAAAGTATTGGTACCAGTAAGACTAAAGGAGATGGTAAAAAAGAACCAGGACAAACAGATTAGGAGTGTAGTAAAGAATCCATATATTAGAATGTCAGTCTTTTTCCATCAATTCATCATTAGTTAATGACACTGCTTCAGAATGTTGTGTACTAAATAAATAGCAATCAAATTTGTAATACAAATACCAAATGATGGCTTGGAACTAACTGCCAAAAGGTCTGCAGAAAATATCACCATCCTCAAAATATACATAGGAATAACCAAACATAAACAAGACAAATTTTATCCATCTTGCTTTGAGTTTACACAGACCAGTCAGTCCCTTATGTTTAATGTCATTTAATTTTTGCACATAGAGAGCATGTACTTCATTTGGTAATACATCTGCATGATATGAAAGTTAGTCTCATCATTCTTTTGTTGCCATAGTGGTTCTTCCAACTACAGATCTACACACACTTTATTATGCTGTACGGTGATTCTCTGATGAATCCTATTAGCATTAATCTGTTGATTATTTCTGAATTTAATATGAGCCTCTTCCTGTGTATGAATATTATTCTGTCTGCTGTCTGAAAAGGCAAATGTATAACTAGCTTGAACAAGTTACTGTTCTTTCTGGTTGTGCAGTTTTCAACATCTCACAGGTATTCTCTTGCATATCTCTGCCCCAAAAAGATAAGTTTTTACAAACATGAACTCTGCCAAAGTTTCACTTCCTTGAATCAGTGCTTTGCTGCCTCTTATGCCAAATTTTTTCTCTTCCATAATGCTTTATTGGGGTTTTAAGTCCAACATTCCCCCAGTCTGCTTGTTCAGACATCGTTAACTTGAATGTGCTCTTTTTAATTTGTTAAATCTTCATTTATTCAGTTTATCTGAACGCTCAACTTAAATTAGCACAAAATCTCCCAGTGCTGAATGTCTGGAGAAAAGAAACTAAAATTGCACTGAACTTTTAAATTGCCTGTATTTATTTTTGGTAGTTTCGAAATAACGCTGCATAGTAGGTTAAGCCTAACAGGCATCCTGATTCCTGTCCGTCCAACACGTACATCGGACTCGCTCTCTACGTCAATTTCGGGCGCCAAATCATACACTGGTATTTCCAGTGGCATTTTTCCAATGTCCAACAGACTGATATACATGAAATTCATTGTCATCATAGCTATCACCATCCAGTATTTGCCAGCTGAAAACGTCGTTTGAAGACAAATCATGTTGTGATTCAGACATTTTGTTTTCCTGTGTGGCTCTTATTTGAAACACACATTTGTAAAACTTCCATGATGAAAGTAAGGTTAAAACTTCCATAAATGCAGGTTTCATGGCCAACAAACCAATCAAATTTAGTTTAACAGCCATTCATGTCGAACCAAGTATCCAGCAGTATTAACGTATGCACATCAAATGCTGCCAGCCCGCTACTAGCAAAACGGATTACGTTGCGACACGCATTTTTAAAGTTAAAAGTTGAATAAAAATTGCATACTGCGCAAAGCACATTTTATAACCGCGATGTTAACGTAATTTGTGAAACACGTATCACTGCTTTAAAAGTATGCGAATTCGTACAAATTTGGTGCATTCGTGTGTACTGGCATCATTTCTGACCCAATGTTTTATTCATGTGAGTTTGACCGCTAGGAGGAGGGTTAGATGCGATTTTCAATATATATTCTTTTTTCTTCTGACAACCCCACCAGTGATTTTTCATTTTGTTGACACAACCCACAACAGAAGTGATTTTCCTAACCAACCTTCCACTATCAGAATCAAAATAGTTTGAAACACATCCACCTACAGAAGTTTTTTTGAAGTGCCATCCTTGGGGGGGGGGGGGATATATGTTTTACTGGAACAGCCCTAACACATATTAATTTCTTCTATGGACTTACAGATTTCCGGATTGTGGGGTCTATCAGGTAGTTGTATGGACACAAAATTATGTCTGCTTGGCTCACCACATTTCTTGAAACAAAATAAGGACAAGCCTGCAAATAAAGGAAATGAAAAACACCACTACACTAAATAAAATGCAAACATAACATGACAAGATTTTATATACAGCCAGTCCATGTTGAAAATTCACCAAAATGTATGCCAAAAATTTATGAACACTGACAAAACAATTAATTAGATGCTGACCAAAAAAAAAGGATTAACTAAGTTAAAGTTAAGAATTGGTGAATCTCTTCATTCCATAGTTTTGATAAGCTCCTTAAATGTATATTTATATATGATATCACCTTCCTCATAGTTCCCACACTTTTCTAAAGAAAAATTCCCAGGTCATTTCCAGGGTTTTTCCAGGATGAAATTATTTTTTTCAAGGTTCACATATGACCATTAGTGAATGGAATTAAAATACATTTTAATTCATAAAATATTCATTTTCTAAATCAAAAGATGTTTCTCTTTCAAGACTCCCCAAGGCATATAAGTCAGAAGAGATGATCATGTACAAAACCAAAAATTGTATCACACGAAGCAAGTTTGACTATATTACTATAACTTGGCATGTAAAGTCATTTCAATGTACAGAATACAATTTCTGACTTGACTTTGCTGACCTGCATTATGTTGCTATGTGGAAACAACATAACGAACATAAATTAGTTTTGTTTCCTTTCAAACCTTTAATTCTAAAGAATTCTATAGTAATATATATGCATGTTATATGAACTAAACATTTCCTATCACAGTATGGAAAAAAACAAACCAGTAAAAGCAGAGTATTAGAATCTTATCTTGTAACAAAAAAAGTTTAACCCTGAATTTACGTGTGCCAATAAAATCCCAAACAAGATTTTTCATACAACCTACAGTTCTTAAGACAATCTGATTACAAATCCATCATTAAAATTTTTTTACAAAAGGGTTGATTTAAATTTTGACAAAAGACCTTCAAAATTATACATTGCTGTATAAACTGGGACTGAATTTTCTGTAAAATCAACTTGTCTTCTTGTGATTCGATAAACCAGTCCCCAAACCTGTAATGATACAGGGGCTCCTATCGTTTTTTAAAATATAAAACAAAGGACGACAATTTCTCATTTCTCCTGTGTTCTATTCAAGATCTGAAACCAATGTATCAAGCTGCATCTCACTGTGTAATAGTCTCGCACCAAAGTTCAGCTCAAAGATTCGACATATTTGGACAATAAATCTGGCTTAAAACGAATAGCAGTCCGTTTTCTAATCCGGGTTTCCTCCTAATATTCCACCCCATTTTTCACATTTGGACATTTAGGTTGGGGTGTGATTTATTTTGTCAGAAATGGCAAATCCTATATTCTTTATGTCTTTAATCTGCAGACAGACCAGACTCAACTACAACATAGATGAAACCTGACCCTGCGCTCGCCATTTGCAGTACTAGTCACATGACTTCACGAATCTCAAACAACTACATCGGAAGTCCAATAGTCACGTGATATCAACAACACACTCAATTTTAATGCTGTTGTACAAAAATTAAATTATACTAAATGAAAGTAAGACACGTTTTGTAAAAACCTGAAAGAACATATAATTCTCAATGTATTTATTTCAAGAACAAGAAATCTGTCTCTGTCTCAGCAATCTGGCCAATAAGATTCATCATCCTATCATGTGATCACCAATCACATTCATCAATCATGTGATACAACAAAACCCCGGTAGTTGTTCACGGAATAAATGTAAAGAATTTTGTGTTCTTTCGTTTTTGTGTTTTTATTACAACCAGTATACAACTTTTATTTCATGTTTTATTTTTTTTTCTATAACATTTGACAATGTTGGATGTGAGATTTGTGTACTCGTGCGACTAACAATGCAAATCGGAGTACCAGGTCAAATGTCATGAACGCTGTAGTTTTGTCTTGTCTTTCAGCAGATTAAGGACATAAGGATTTTAATACTCTCAATTTCTGAGAAAATAAATAATTTTCATATCGATTTCATGCGGGTATAACTCGATTTAACAAAGAATTTAACACAGGCCATCTGGTAAGCGGCTAAGCTTTACCGCCACCATGTGTGCCTCTTGTGATGCTAGACTGGTTTTCATACCTTCCAAGTAAAAAAATAAAAGGATATCGAGCAGTCTGTGGAAAAAATCTTCTAGACGAATCCAATGCACTGATTCTTCGGATTGACTCAACATATGTGTACCACAAAAGATCCATACTGCAACCTCCAAATATTCTGGTCAGAACTCAATAAATTTACTCAGGATCAGTTCAGTTACTACTCAGTTACCAAACTGTTTCGGGTGTCAGTTGGTGGCGGAAAATTCCCGGGTTTTTCCTGACATTCATCAACATTTTAAAAATTCAAGGACTTTTCACAGTTGGGAAAAAATGTTTCATTTCTCCTGACTTTTTCCCGATAGCGTGGGAACCCTGCTTCCTACAAAAGAATTCCTGATTTGTCAGAAATTTTATATATTGCTCAAAGCTTCCAATAGACATGCCACTTGATGTTGTTTTTGGGTTTAACATTATTTCTCAGTAAAAGAGGCTATACATGGCGGCCAGTATAACTAATAGAGGAAGAACCCAGGAAAGCGCCAGTAAGAACCACCAACCCACAGGAAGCTTCTCACAGCTTTCTCACATACTATACTGGTGGAACCCGAGATTCAAACCCACGTGGGCAGAGGTGAAACACGTCACCTGAACTTGGGCAGGATGCTTCAAGTATGTGAGTAGACTGCAAATTAAGTGCATATAGAGAAAAGTAAAACAAAAAAAACCCCAGAAATATATTTGAAAACTGATGCTCAGCTGACGTGTAAGAATACATCAGAGTCCAACCAAATGTTAACAGAAACATGAGATATCTTGAGGTGACACTGAATTGTTTTGTGTTCTTTTACAGCACAACAACACAAGTAGGTTATTTAGTGCTGAGGCAATATAAGTTATGATCCTTTCCAAGGGAGAGCCAAGGCAGGTGACCTGGCTGATTTGATTGATGTATCTGAACTTGCAATCATTCAGTCTAAAGTTCAATATACTAACAAGTGATTCTGAGTCCATTAGTTGCTTATTACGACATACTTCTAGGGCGGACTGGCCCTATTCAAAATTTCTAAGTCCATAGAGTACAGGTCTTACACTGCATTTTTTAAATTTTCCATTCTTAAAAAAAGAGGTGGGGATTTAATTAGAGTGGGGACATTACTTTGGAAATATATGGTACTACTCATGCTAGTTCTCTATGGTCCAGCATTCTTAATTTTATACTACTTATACTAATACCCTATGGATTGCTCTCAGTTTCTAAACTACCTATGCTAGTACCATATGGTCTAGCAATACTACTTCAGGGAGTACCATATGGTCCATCACTCTCAATTTTATACTACTTACACTAGTACCCAATGGTCCAGCACTCTCCATCTTTATACTACTTAAGGTATACTACTTATTCCATTTATATTGTACTTCAAAAATAACAAAAGGTACTGTAATGGTATAATTCAAGGAACTATTCAAATATCCCTTCACTGCAAGTGGTTCAAACATGATCCTTCACGCAACAATCAATTACAGCTTTCAAAATTTCACATGCTTTCTTCAATGCTCAAAGTAAAATGGCAAAAGTTCAATGAAAAATTAGCCATAACGAATGTGCTTGACCTGCAGCCTGGAGGGAGAAGGTTTCAAAAGCTTCTGCACCGAGTTAAATCCTTAATGTGTTTCCTTTTTTATTTCTTAATTTGAAAAATAGTGTTATTAATACCAGGTAAATTTCCATATGCTTTATATCTTAATTTGAATGATAGTTTTATTGATACCAGGTAAATTACCATATGCTTTATATAAGGAATGTCAATGTTACAGTTTTTAATCTATAAGCAATAATAAATCATCTATGCTTTGAGTGCCAGTGTTACTAACATGTTTTGAGATGACCCCTTGCTGGTACTCAGTTACTACCTGTTGTGCACCATAGCTGCTATACCTTCATTGAATGTCCTTAAGCCATATGGTATCTACATGTACATACATGTTATCAGAGAAATGAAACTAGCAAATTTTATGTTGTTGTGGTGATTTGGAATTTTAACGTAGCTTTAACAATTTTTCAGTCATATCGCTAAGATATCTGCAGTGTGGCAGTTTATAGTGATGTCTAGCACTGGGGCATCATGCCGCAGACATGTAGCATGATGTCCCACCCAGTCACATTATCCTGACACAAGGCCAACCAGCCCTAACACTCACCTCTTAATGCTGAGCACCAAGCGAGGCAGCTGTTAGTACCATTTTGTAAGTCTTTGGTATGACTTGGCCAGGGATTGAACCCACGATCTCCCACATCCAAGGTGGACACTCTAACCACTAGGCCAAGCAAATTTTATTGCTAGGCTAATCAGTTAGTTAGGATATAAGATAAATATGTTACTGAAACACCACACAGATGAGCTGCTTAACCGGCAATTACATAAGTATCAAATGAAAACTAGCGCAATGATTATATTCAACTTAAGTCACTGAAATGTATCTGTATGCAGCTGTCTTTCAAACTTATGGGTAAAATGTTGTTGTTGTTGTTGTAGGGTTTAACGCCATTTTTCAGCACAAGATAGGCTATACATGGCGGCCAGTATTAATGGTGGAGGAAGAACTCAGAAAGAACCACCAACCCATGAGAAGCTGCCAGCAAGCTTTCTCACATAACCACATTGGCCGAGCCCGAGACTCGAACCCACGCAGACAGAGGTGAGATGGCAGTGATCTGTAACAGTGTGCGCTTTAGACCACTCGGCCACTCGGGGCCCCTGGGTAAAATGTAACAAAGCTACAAACTCTTTAAGAAAAATAAAATATTTTTATACTTTTGCAACAGCTATCATTATAGGGTTCATTGTTCTTGAACGTCAATAATAATGAGACTGATTATCATTCTGTCAATCTTGTTAGAGAAAGCGTTCGTTATTATGGTCTGTAATCATGCTTGCATGGATTTATTTCTTAAAAACAATCTGAAGAGCTTGTCTACAGCCATCATGGCAGCCATTTTGGAGGATGTATCATCATTTTAATAAAGAAACAACTATTTGTTGCAAGAAAGAAGTGTTGTTTTTCACGCTGGTATAGCCCTATCCAATCAGGATAAGAATTTGTTAAAAGATTTGCAAAGTTTGGCACCATTTTAAACTGAGTGTTACATGTTTAATGAAAACCCAGATCAGTCTGACCATCCTTTCAAGGGGAAGAGGTTCATGATAGAGTTGACCATCATGTCAGAGTTGGCTATCATGTCAGAGGTCTAATCAGCACTTTTGATTTAGGACTAACTAGAAACATCTTGCTTAGATGACTTATATGACTCTCTGTTCTGAAGTAGCCGCAATGTCTCATTTTGTATTTTGACACACACACACACACACAGACACTTTTACGGCAGGGGGGGCATAAGCCTAATAAAGATGAACCTTGTTTTTATGAATTCACACAGAAACTAACCCTGTAATTTGGTTTACATTTACTTTAAATTAGGCTTGAAAATGGACTGACTTGTTTGACTTTCAGTAAGAAAAGCACAGGAGATTAAGTACATAACTTGGGCTTCCAATGAATTACCAGCTTACTGGAAGTGTTGATGTATGTCTGCTGTAAATGTAAATATCTATAAATTGAGACAGTTGAGAGTTAATGAGAAGAATGCCAATTTGTTATAATAACAGTGAACATTAATCATGCATAAGGCCCATATTATTTGTATGAGCTACCTTGTCAGAGGAAAATATTCAAAACAGTCCTCAACTGTCAGAAATGAACACTGTAAAAAGGCAGCTGAGGATAGTGTAGGTTCAGAGTAAAAGCTTTCAGCTGTACCAGCATGCTTTCTACTAAAATCACTTTGCTGTATCTTTAATCTAGAATTATTCTCACTTTTTTTCTGCAATTCTTCATAATCCAATGAAATCCCCCCCCCCCCAATCTGGTGAGACCTAATAAGGTTTACAAGATGTCCTACCAAGGCAGCCATACTGAAGGTCAACTAGGCACCGTTTTTATTCACAACTAACCATGTGTCATAATAGGTTTTGTAGTGAAAATCCCACATCGATATGACCATCTGTGCAGGGGAAGCAGTGATGAGATTTTCAAGATGGTTACCATGACAGCCATGGAGGTCTGATTGGCCCCATTTTCACTAATGAAGTCTTTCCAGAAACCCTTGATGAAAATATAGGGATAAAATGGGGCCATTTTGTAATATAAAAAGGTAGAGAAAAATAGGGATATTTTGAAATATTGTATGAAATTTATGTTAAATTGCTGAAAAAATAAAACCTTTACTTGACTTACCTTCATAAATGTGAACAAGAACATACTTGTACTCTCATACTGTCTCTTCAATCCTAGTTAACTATATTTTCTTACACATCAGTTCCACATCGCATATGCTATATCTTACTTTTAATCGGTCAATATCAACATTTTATAACAAAATCACTATCACTACAAGTAACAGTACCGGTATTTAAAAAAAAGAAAAAAGAAAACGCTTTCTTTCACACATCCTATTTTGTGCACTAACATGAAATTGTTAATATAACAGCCTTACTAAGCAGTGGAACACATAGGGTCAATCTGTACAACTTCTATTATGATCAGAATGATTTGCAGTTCTGAAGATTTAGATTTAAAATAATTTTATATACAAAAAAAAGGACGAAAAAACCATTTTGTGATGTTATAAAAGACCATCAAAGCATTTTATCTTGATTTAACAAACTGAGAATAGTAACACATCAAGAAAGTCAGCACTGGTTCATTTCTTAGATCAGATCTCTTGGGATGTTGTACAATATATTAGTACCAAGCTGTTACTATGGTAACAGAAAGTAGACCGGGGAATAGCCATGATTATAATTATTCATATAAATAATAAAGGATAAATTACAGAAGGTACACAGATTAGACCAACAAAAAAATATGTGTTTCCGGTCAGCCAACCATCCCAGTCAGCCAACCATCCCTGTTTCTCACTGCTGACACTAGCACTTTTCCCCCATGGTAAAAAAAAAAAAAAAATCATATTAAATACATGTAATGTTTAAACCCCCACCCACCCAAAAACGACCTGCCTAACCTAATTAAAACCAGTGCAATAGGAAACAAATATATTTTTCGGCCATATGCTGCTTTATACAACTTTTGCAGATGCCATACACAAATAAGCTACAAAAGCTACAATCAGATAATCAAATATCCCTAAGAATGAAAATGCGGCAACATAAATGCTGAGTCAGCTAGATAGTATATTCTAACTTATCTCTACCAGTCACTATGCATGTCACGCAGAAACTTTAACATGAACACTTGTACAAATTCTTATGATTAATTACAATGTACTTGTTTATGTTGGCCCTGCCACATGAAAATTTTAAACTATGACCACCACAATAAACAAAAGCATTAATCTATTTCTTTTGCTCGCACTGTGTGTACGCAGATATAGATGCAACTATGTGTGATGTAAAAATGCTACAAAATAAAACACTCAAAAACTGATCACTTAAAAGCCAATACATGTATTATTTACATGGCCAACATATACCATTTATACTTGCTTATAAGCCAAGGCAAAGTGCAAACAACAAAGATCCTGATCTTCCATAACATAATGTGCCTGCATATGAGGGTCTATGTTATTTGTTCTACTGATACCGCTAACAAACTGCACAAACACAGATCTGCAGGTGCATTATACGATGGCTGATCTGGTTTTGTGCAGTTTGCAGCTGAACTCAACTTATAAGCAAGTACATATGGTAATCATGATAAAAGATACTAACAGCCTTCAAACTTCAGGTAAATACCTTTCATTTTGACAAAAAAAACAAACAAATTTTTTAATGGTAGTACTAATCCCAATGCAACGTTGAATTCTACTTGCAAAGTCATGTGTCAGTCTTCTCATCATTTTCATTTCTTTGCTGTCCGCTCTTGACTAATACTTCTGTTGAATTCAGTAAGTTTGATTCTAACACATCCAAAGATCACTGGTCACACCAATTTACTTTAAGTTCTTGTCCTTTACTACAGAAAACAGTATTTCAATGGCCTCTGCAAACAATTGGGAAGCCTTCTTGAAAGACTCCTTCATTTTTTCAGTTCCAGTTCTTTATTTGATAACCTTCTGTTTCTCTTTTCATTCTTTATCATGGCCTCTCTCAAGCTGCTCTATTTGATTTTGCTTTGGTTTTTCTGACTCGTCTTTTTCTTCCTCAGCATGATTTTTGTATAGCACTAAGTAAGCCGAGTTAATGGAATATCAGTACTGTAGGACACCATAAGAAGACTTTTAGTGAAAACACCAGGTTGATACAACCATCAGTTAAGGGAGAACACCTTCAAAATGGCAGCCATGGTGGCCATGCTGGCTGTCTAGGGGGTATCATTTTCATTTAGACCTGGAATGAATGTCTGTGTTCAGTAGTTTAGGATGAGTAATACCAAGGTGTCCAGTCAATGTGATTTCTAACTGCTCATTATTTAACTGTTTTATGTGATAAGTACACTGAGGTATGCTTTCATATAAGAATTAAAATCATACATCACAAGTGTTTCAGTGATCTAGATTCAACCATCTTCAAATTACGGTTCACCGATATAAAATTTTATCTGACCACAAGGTCTGTTATATAGGTGATTAATAATTAAAAATAGGACTGATTCTAACAAAATTAAATTAGTTGGCATCTCTGTACTTATGCTATACTTTGTTTCCCTGGTACCATAAAAATTCTGAATGCGGAAAGTGCACAGTATCACCACTACATAACCTGATCAACAAGTATGCCAAATCTGGTTGATAAATAAACTGAATGGTTTGAAAGACATGTTCTGGAAACAAAACTATTTATAAACAAAACTATTTATAAACAAACAGATAGATATACTGACAATATACCCTACATTATATACAATCTGGTATCTATCTGTTCAATCTATCCAAATTTCTCAAATGAAATCAAATTTGTGACATACAAGACAAACCAACACATCACATGATTGCAAGACACAATATGACTGCAGCTCAAAAATCAATTATTTGTTCAGTTCACCTTGTGTGCTCGACCTATCTTGACAAGGTCCTCAAGGTCCCATGCTGTGTTGAGCCCGGCTTCCTGAAGCTGGGACTGGTTGAGAAGGACACGCTGGCTCTTGTCCTTAAATTTACACCCTGGTCCCTGTACAAAAGAGGTGATAATATGGTTAAAGAGTTGAAGATAGCTAATTCCAAACCAAAACATAAATGCTGAGGCTCAACCATTACTCTGAATGTTCACTTTGAGTCCCATAACAGATTTTTAGCATTCTACCCCCAAATGATGTATGTGTGTGTATACATGATTTGAACCCGCAACCTACTGCATCTGAGGTGGATGCTCTAACCACTTAGGCCACTGGAGCGGTCCCAAATGATCCAAATCACTCCTGAGAATCCAAAGCATCTCTCATAAGATAAATCATGATAATCTATCATAAGACCAAGACACACCATAGGATGCTTATGTATCACTAGTTAGGTCAAAAAGCTGGCAATATGGGGTACAGTTGTTTAACATGCTTTACCAACAATACATTTAGTAGCTTTTTGATACAGTCACATCTGATTTTAATAGAATTAAATTCTTCACAATTTGCACTTCTTCAATATATTCATGCATATCTTTTTTTTAAAAAAATGTATCCAATTTACACAGGTAACTGCAAAACCAAATTGTGAGGCAAAGTGATGTGAAATTTGGAGCTACCTCCCTTGTACTATTATTAATCACATCAAATCAAAATTCTTATCTACAAAACACTAAGAGAATCCTTCAATCTAGGAACATGATCTTGTCAAGTACACTTGTATTTTGCAATCAGAATGCCACTTAACCCTTTTCTTTCTCACCCAAACATAACTTTCAGCAGGGCACATTTGCCACATTCATAACTATTAGCAGGTTTGATAAAAGCTATACTAAAAATCATTTTGAAGGCATCCCCACCTGCAGCAAACATTGTATATCAATTTTCTTCACACCACTGCACCAAGCACTATGCACTTCACTAAATTTTTCATAACAAATTAAGTCTGAAAGATACGTTTTATGGAACATTTTGTAAATTCAAACCCTTCGCCTTCAATAATAACTTTTATATCTTTCAATGGCACATCCTGACTGAAACACTGACTTTTGTACCTTCCAATGATTCATATACACATTATGTCATCCATGTGCATACTTATCCATACACACAATTAAACATCATTCATGGACCATGTGCAAACTTATCCATACACACAAAATATCCTTTAAATCACCAAATATCTTACCAATTAAATCACAGCTTCATTATAAACTGAGTTTTGTTGTCAATATTCCGGCAAAGCCAGAAAACTGATGTATACCGGTAAAGCTAAAATTAACATCTTCAAATCCACACATAAGACTGTTATCACAATTCTAACACATTCATAAATTGGGTGCACAAGTCATTCTGTGCAGTTCACAGCATGTAATGATATCAGACTGGTTCCAATGTTTCTGACAGTGTGTTGTAAAGCCATGAGTCTATCTGTGTAGTTCATGGCATGTCATGATGTCAGACTGGTTCCAATGTTCTGACAGTGTAGTTTACTGCTGTAAATCATTCTATGAAGCTCATGGCATGGCATGTCAGGCTGGTTCAAATCTTTCTAACAGTGAGCCGTAGACTTTACTGCTTAGCTGAACCAATCAGACAGCACACACTTTTTACACAAAAATTTTGTGACATTCTCCTGATTCTGCAAACAGTTCATTATAAAGTGACACCCGATAAAATCGAACGCCCTTGGGACCCAATTTTGTTGGGGTTGGTTGGTTGGTTGGTTGGTTGAGAAGATTTTGGTTTACTGAGGCTTTTGCAGACGTGAAAAACTCTTTATCTAAGTGCTTATGTAATGTGAGTGAGAGTGAGGTGGTAGAGAATATAATTAGGAGAACATCAATATCTAAGAGTGCAAAAGAATATAAGCTGTAATTTTTTTAAAAATACACGTATTTAACAAAGAATTAGTTGAACAATATAAGTTTCTTATGAAAGTCACATCCTGTTACATGAATAAATACAGTTGTTACTCACAAATACAATCCTTATCACAAGAAACATTTTTTTATAACTTTCATCCAAGTCTGTTGGAATTATTAATGATGCTCCATAATGTTTAAGAACTCCACATAATTCATAATGTTCACAGTTCAACTGCCTGGCTTGACTTCAGGATATGTTATTCAATGACTTTAAGAATAATGCTTTGTTGGTCTCTATTAGCAACACATCAAAAGCAAAACCACATACCTGGTTAATAAAGCCCTGACAATGAATTTGAAAAAATAAGCAAACAATTGATCATGTATACAAATGAACAGCATCAATCACAATTAGACAATAGGCAAATAAAAAAATATAATCTTTCTAAAATGGCTTACCTAGAAGCATTTAGTTATTAACAATTCACCTTAAAAGCTGGCTTGTTTGTATGGTGGATAGACTTCCTACCAGCCTGCTATCAGCCAGCATGGGTGTCTAGTATTGTTTTAACATCGCATGCCCTCATTTTCCAGGTCTTAGTCTCACAGAGCAGCCCCAAAAAGTACTTGCTAACCATAATTAATCTGTTCTAACATGTATCAGGAATTCAGCAGCTAAAATATATTTACAAGTTTGAACTTAGTGGTTTTATGGTGCATTTTAAGCATAAAATTGAAACTTGGGATCAAAATTTGTTTCCAGATATTAAAGAAATAAACGTTTTTTGTAACAAAATTTTTCAGTCTTGAAGGGAATCCAGTATTTTGAGGAGTTTCACTGTATAAGTAATACAACCAAATTTTTATCACAAATATTTTAATGCCAAAGCATCACTGTCATGCTCTTGCAATGGATGGATATGATTAGGTGTGAGAAAGGATTAAAAAACCACTATTTAGAGTAAAAACTTTGTCTTAAGTGACAATGAATAAGAGTGAATTTAACGATCAACTAATAAAATATTTGACCCTGAAGGTTATTTTCAGTTTGATTCAATTCTTGCAACAATATTGAAATGCATAAAGATGTGTGATGTATATTTAATTTGTATTGTGTGCTTGACCTTTTTCTGTGATTGAGGGTAGAGTTTTGGCTTACCTGACTTTTGTCATTTTCAAAGATGTTTACTTGGATTTGAGTTCAAGGGTTTTTCATTAGGAATTTCTATTGTCTTAAGAAAAGTAAAAATTAGTATATATACGTTTGGTAAACAAAGTCTTCATTCTTGTTTTAATATCAGTCTTTGGGAATCTATGATCAGAGTCTGTAGTTCAGTTATAATTTGAGAGGAACTAATTATTTAAATTATTCAATGGAGTTACGAATTGTTCATTGACTTTTTGGATTAAAACACCACTTTGGGATTACTGAGGACCCATTCAAAGACATTCTGGATCATATCACTGTGATACATCAAGACATTCAAGACTAATGGAATTCATTCAAATATTCTATACTTTTTTTGACTTACGATAGGAAATTTAGGATTATTTAGGATTCACAATACCGTAAGAATCCTCGTAATTTTTCATTTGTATCTTAAATAAATAAACTACTTATTGATTTTACTAAACTTGTTGGTTTTGCTTTCTTTCTATTACATATTTTAAGACGACAGAGTTGTAATAGATGCAGCTCCAGTTGACAAGCAAGTCTCTAATCTAGTAAACTTTAACACACTGACCTTAATATGGGCAGTGACAATGGCAGACAAGAAAATGATCACTTAATTGAGCTTCACCCAAAGGTTGGGTCCACAAAAATTAGGTCTATAAAAACCCAAGAACCTTTGCATTATGGGATTGCAAGGTTTCACCAAGGAACATGCATGAATTTATCTTCATCACTCAAAACAGATTACTGATGATGCAACTACAAAAAACATACTGATATTTTGTAAGCACTATCTGATGACTATTCATGCAAACAATTAAACTCTGTGTAAGAAAGTGACCTTACTCTAATGTCAGTTCGTTCCCTGCAGCCTTCACTCTTGGACTTCATGCGGACCACTTCAGGATTAATACAAGTGTGCTCACGGCTGGCCAGGATTACCATTCTAAATAGGAAAGGGGCAAAATTAAAATAAGTGATAAAACTACTTGTTCCTAAACAAGTTAAAACAATCTAGTAAAACTTGATAAAATTATCACTTTTTGGGAGGCCACCTGTCGTTTAAAATATGTACTTGCTTTTGTCAAACTTCTTGACTTGAATATTTATTCTACTCCAAACTGCATTCCTCTTGAAATTTTTGAGGAATTATATTTAAATTTAAAGTTTAAGTTTAAATTCTCAGATTATAGATAGATGGAGGAAATTAATCTTTAAATGTCTTACATAATTTTGTTCATAACAAGACTGGACACATTCTGTAGTTGTAGACATGTCCATACATAAGATACGTATGGTCTTTCATGTCTAAAATATTTTTACATTTTATATTTTAACTCAGTCTAAAATAAAGAACTCTTTATCTCGTCTTATCTTATATGCACTAGTGGATACAGCTGTGATTACAACTGTCTGATTTGTGCCACCAGCTAGGACTCAAAGGTGTTAATTCTCCAATAATGAGTTACAGTGTTGTGTCTTCCTTGTCCATTTGGGAAGAGCTAGTAAGTTGGAGAAAAGCGAAACTTGTACTTTGGGGAAAGTGAAACTCATACGTTGGGGAAAGTGAAACTCATACTATGGGGAAAGCAAAACCTGTACACACCAACTCACCAACCAGAGTTCTTATACTAGGTCCAGAATGCTTCATACGTTACAAGTGTGACAGATGCATCCCAAGACACCTGCTTCTCTCCTCGATGGCCACCTCTCATATCCATCCAGTCTGTTTTATTCCCTTTAAACGCATTTCTCCCTTGCATCTTGTCTTCCTTAAAAAGCTATATCTTATACACACAAATTAATCACTTTCACCCTGTATATTTTCTGAAAAGTAAGGGACAGTCTTCTGGTTTGGTTCGGCTCTTTATGGCACAGTAACACAAGTAGGTTATTTAGTGCTGGGGAGTGAAGTGCCTTGCCCCAAGCAGGTCCAATGGTAGGATCTGAACCCACACCCTTTTGGCAACAAGTCCAGTATGCTAACCACTGAACCACCGTGGCTCCATGGGGGACGGGCCTATTTATGGATAAGGCCTTTCTAAACTAGATTTGTGTCCGAAAAAAATACATGGGCCCTTAAGAGGTTGTCATTCAATCATGCTAGCAAAGGTCAAAAAGGTCAAGGTCCAAAATGTGGGGAAAAAAACTTTTAAAAATTTTGTGTAATAGCCTAGAATCTAATCAAGTTATCTCATGACCAAAATCAAAAATACAAAATTTCTTGGGAAAGACACAAACTTCCCATTTACTTGGCATGATGTAACCAATGTCTTGAAACTGACATTAAATGCCAACAACCAAACACCAACAATTAATTTGTTTACTTCAAGTGATTTTTGCTGAATTGTGCCAACATTGTTTTTGTTAAAACAAAAGTCATAAAAGGTCTACAATAAAACAAACCAATAAATCATTTCTGCAATAGCTTTAAAATCTAATCAGGTCATCTACATATAAAAACAACAATGCTTATAAAATTTAATTTGACTACCCCAGTGTCTTTGCATAACTGTGCTAACAATGTTTTTATTAAAAAGTCCAAGTTTAAAAAGTTTTAAAAATCTGTCAAAAATTGATAAACTGTTGTAATGACCTGAAAATCAGATGCAAGTCATCCATGTACAATTGCAAATACGCAACTGAATTTCATGTCTACCTCAAAAAGACTTTGATTAATTGTGCAAACAAGGTTTTGTGAAAATAGTCCAAGCCCATAAAGTTAAGAATGTCAGGAAAAAAAACTGAAAAACTGCTGTAATGGCCCAAAAATCCATTTGTGTCATCTGCTCACGATCAGAATAATGAGGGTAAAATACCCTTCTGCTTTTGAAATAAAGGAATACAATTTTTTGCAAAAATGACAGTGCAAGATGGCTTTTTATTCAAATATGGATTTATTGTGTGATAATTATAATGGTACAGGTTTATCTCATTTACAGCACAGCAACACTATGAAGGTTATACTGTATCAAACAGAGACACCACAGTGGCTGATCCAGACTGATTCAATGCTGGGAATCGAACTTGGACCCTTCTGGTCATGCATTTAATGCCTTAACCACTGACCCACCATGACACCCATAATGGTAACAGAGGTTAAAGCAAAACTGCTATTAATGACGGGACCAGAATTTTTGGGACAGCGTTGTTTATTATGTTGCTCCCTTCCAACTAACCTGACTTCATGATAAGCCGTTTTCCGTAACTCCATAGCTATCTGAGTAATCTGCTTGTGAGTTCTGGTGCCATAAAAGATCTTGGGAACTCTGAAATGTAAAAAATTCAACATTTACAAGCATCAGCCAAAAACAATAAATTAAATGCATATTTTGAATTCATTCTTATTTTTATTGGTACCAAATTTCCTGGTTTTGCAAAAGATGACTTCCTTTATTCTCAGCTATAATATGGACAAGGTTCCAATTATTTTCACTAACGGATCGGATAGTTGTTCATCGAGTCTTTAAATTCAAGTATAAGTCTATCATAATAAATCCTTAACAAAACCAGGCTTGATGATAGATCTATCACCTGATTTTAGAAACCTTTGTCAGATTTCTGTGAATTTACTTAGCTTTTCAACTATTATTTACTTAGCTTTTCAACTACTGTGGACTTCGTGTTTGTTACAATGCAAGGATTAAAAGGCTTTGTGCTTGCTACAAGAACAGATTAAAGACCTAGCAATTATCTTTCTGTGGGAACAAATGAACCCCAACACATATCCAAAAATTTAAATACCAATGAAGCTATTTCCTTTTGCAATAGTAAAAAAACTGAAAGCAAAAAAAAACTTATTTAAGACCTGCCCCCCCCCCCAATAAATTTATAGGGCAGGCCCTGGATTGCTTCTAAGAAAAATAATGTACAATCAAGTCTTGTTAATCTTACACAAAAATTTTTGACTGACCTTCCTCAGCCATGGTAACTCAGATGATAAAGCATCAAACTTATAATCCATTAAATGCAGGTTCTATACCCACCCAGGCTAACCCATGTCAGTTGCCTGGACGTATCCTTGGGAAATGTACTTAGCTCCTGTTTCTTTATACGATATACACAGATATAGCCATTAATATGCTCTAATTGTCGTTCAAAACCAACCAATCAATCCTTCACTTATTGTATTATCCTATTTAAGAGATGACCCAGGTTTCACTAAATTTCTCAATATTCTCCTCAAATTAAAATTTCATTTGTCTTGCTTACAAGGCTTATACAAATACTGGGACTTTCATCGGGTAGTAAAAATTGTACTAAAGGGATACACAATAATGCTTTATCTTCAAGTCTTGTTAATCTTTAATAAAGATCTACAGAATTCCTCAAAAGTCAAGGAAACATCAGGATTTTACTCTGATGTACAACAGGACTATTTGTGGCAGAATTCAAGACAACATGACTGTATTTTGAATCCATTCCACCTCCGACATTTTCAGTCCAACGTTCAAACCATAATACAAAAAGGATATTTAAAAAAGCAAGGCTGCATATCTTGAGCTGAGACGAATCAGCTCCATTCGCAAGTATCTTTCAGTTGATGCCACTAAAACACTTGTGTGTTCCTTAGTACTTTCAAGACTGGACTATTGTAACTCAATTCTGTCTGGTTCGTCTCAATATCTACTCCAGAAACTTCAAAAGTTCAAAACACAGCTTCTCGGATCATCCTTAGAGTACCACGATCAGAGCACGCCTCTCCCCTGCTCTGTACCCTACACTGGCTATCCATACGATCCAGAATTAAACACAAAATTTGTTCTCTGTGCTACGTTTCACTGGCGGGCTCCAGTCCAACATACCTATCTGACCTCACCCATGTGTACACACCTGCAAGATGCTTACGCTCCTTACAGCATATTTTCTGTTTCTACTTTCGTGGTGTTTGTTTTAATTTTGTAATCATATCATTATATATGTTTTTTAAGTGTTGTCAAATGTTGTAAAGCGCTTAGAGCTTCTAAAGATTAGGCGCTATACAAAGTCCTCATTATTATTATTATTATTTGAGGCTGAAAATTTTCGAAAAAACTAGGACCTGGTCAGATAAAGTTCTTTTAAATAATAATGACTAGCCTTTAAAGATCTTAAAAATATTTTGTTGAATTCTGAAATAGAAAAATTGATAGAAAATGACCAACCTTTCCATATATCATAAAAAGTTATGAGCTTTGTGTTAATTACACTGTTATTAAGTGAACTGTAGCCAAGTTACAGTGTTAAAAAAGAGGCGAAACATTTAACCATCTTTTAAATTAAAAGTTCTTACTGCATGTGTTGTTGCTCTGTGCTTCCTAAGAAAAAAGAAACAACCCAGCACATATATCCAAAACAAAATATACTCTTTTAGCAGTAACCAAAATGATTTTGTGACCTGTAAGACTTATCTTCATAGAGACTGAACCGCAGGTGTGCAGAATCTAATCATCAATTACATTCCTCTACCGGCTGATGAAGATAGTACAAGGATCATGTACACCATACAGGTGTAAATGCTCAACGCAATTAATTTCAAGGCTGCAGGTGCCCTGGTTCATTCCCTTCTTTATTGTCAAAACCAGTATACCTTCTCAATACCTTAGCTTTTCCTATTTGTGTAATTAACAGAAAGGCCATAACCTTGTTGGACCTATGTAAGGCTAACCCATACTTCAATGAACTCTGAAATCAGAATTCAATAATATGTAAACAAACACCTCTACATGTACATATGTTCATCAAGTACTGCAACTGAAAGTTCCTTTTTTTAATTCACAACATCCAACCTCTATACACAGGACACTTGTCCATAAAGAACATATTTCTGGTTCCTTGAGTGTCCTTATCAGGCAGATTTAACTAATAGCAAAAAAGAAAATATTTCATGCTGTATATAATAATTTACACAACTCCCATTCCTCTATCTCCATCTTCGATGAAAAATCTAATTCTAAAACTGTATGCGTACATCTATTGGACACAGGGTACTAATTGTATGGAAAAATGGTAACAGTCTGGAAAGGGGTGAACATAAAATAGAGTATATACGAGTCCGACAGGCCAGGATTGGTTGATAATGAAAGTTGGATTTTAGTAAAAAGAATCTCTTGAAAGCTTGTCCTACTTGTAACTGAAAAAAAAAATAGAGACATTGTTTTATTGATGGAATTTCAGTCCTTTAACAGTCTTGAGTTTGGAACACTCATTACCGAAATTAGCACAAACTCTTTGGTGCAGAATAGAAAGCACACGTTTCAAACACATGTAGGTCCAGAAAATGCCAAGGCTCATATCCTTTCCTCTATACAGAAGCTGACGTCCAGGTTTCATCTATACTGATAAATATAGGTTTGATCATGAGCACTCAGAAATTTTAAGTTATTGAATTTTTAATATCATGGTGTCTGCATAGGTTTACCATGGGAACTGAATTAGTACAGTGAGTCAAATCATATCACTGAGTTTTATGGTTTTACCTACAACTGTGAAGTAAGGTTACTTCCTGCTGTGAACCATCATTAAGCTGTAGTGTACTTTAACCTGAACTGCTGAACTCCACTGAATATTTTCAGAGTGGCTATACCAGATGTATATACAGTAAAAGCTACTGTGATCAGGGTTAAAAGTTAAATTAAACTTAACATTTTAGTGGTTTATTTTATCCTAAATAAAATTAAAATAAAGATTAAGTGAAAAATAATAAATAATTTAAAAAAATACCTTCAAGTGCTAAGAAATGTGTGCACTTACTTGACTGCTAGCCTAGCTTAATGAAACACCAAGTGCAAAAGAGCAGGGGGGTTGGGGGTTGGGGTAGAGCCATTCATCTTTTTTCAAGTTTTCAGGTTGTTTTTTTAGTTTAGGTTTCCTTTGTTTTTGTAAAGCACAATCCATGTACAAACATCAATATAAATTACTAGTCAATGTAAAAGACACTTCCATATAATGGGGAAATCACCATAATAAAACCACCTCCACATAAAGGACATGTCTACATACCGGTATATGACACCTTCATATAATGTACACCTCATATAAACCACAAATCCATATACAAACATCAATCCACATTCAAGACCTTCACTGAAGTACATCACCATATAAAGGACACCTCCATATAAAAGTCATTCATAAGTAAGTCATTCGTAAGTACATCTGCATATAAAGGACAAAACTACATAAGACATTCATATAAAGTATACCTTCACATAAAGGAAAAAATCAAATATAATATATATTTATATATAGTACATCTCCACATAAAGGGTACCTCCACACAAAAGACATTCACATAACGTACAACTCCACATAAAGGACATGCCCATACAATGTACACCTTTTTAATAGACATCTGTCTTTAAAGGGCAGTTGGATCTAAAATGAAAACCAAATTTCCTATGTGAACATTTATTAAATACATTTTGGATAAAATTAAAATATTTGTCAATGATAAGAATATTATCAAATCCAGCCATTGTACCTTGTCTATTTTCATATGTGTGACCTCTTACCTTCTCTGCCACATTGTAAACACTGTGAACTCTGTTATGTAAATGGTAGAGGAAGAACCCAGAAAAAACATGGCAACCATTGACCAATGGGAGGCTAATGGCAGCTTTCTAATATACCCACCCAGGCCAACCCGGAGATTCAAAACCATGCCGGACAGAGGTGAGATGGCAGTGATTGGTAAAAGCAAGTGATTCAGACCATATTGCCACCCAAGGAGTATTATTTCATTGTTGCTTATGATATTAATTTACAACTAGATCTGTCAGTAATAAGAGAATTCCTATGAAATAACTAGAGCTGGCAGTAAAAGGATGCCAATGAAATAGTAATTAACAACTAGAAATGCCAAAGTGAGTGTCTATGAAATAGTCATTAACAATCAGATCTATAAGAGTAATTAACAACTGTCAGTAAGAGAGTGCCTATGAAATAGTAATTTACAACCAGATCTGTCAGTACAAGGATGCCTATGAAATAGTAATTTACACCCAGATCTGTCAGTAAAAGGATGCCTATGAAATATGCTTATGAAATAGTAACTTACAAAAAAAAATCTGTCAGGAAA